>APFE030872983.1:0-12135 GCA_000404065.3 Pinus taeda
TAAAGTAGTCATGTATACAAAATTTAATATCATATTTGGAGAATATTATGATGATTATGAGTATGATTTGAATTTGACGAGTGGATTCAAGAGGAATTATTTTTAGTTATGTGAGAGTCTCTATTTTATGCCACTTTTGCGAGAAGTAATTTATTTTTCTTATCAAAAGAGAACTTCTTTGTCAGTGAGAGTTATTTGTAGGAGAACGTCTCTTTATAGGAGAGATATTTCCCACAAGATGAGAGATCCCTCCTTGTGTTGATGAAGATCTACCATGTATTCATTATCTTTTGTTGAGATCAATGAAGTGGCCTCTCGACTATTGATGGAGGGCCTACCGATGTAATCCAGACTGGGGGAAATTGATGGCGAGGATGCAGGCATTAGGGATAATCTCTCTAATTTGACAGCAATCTCCTGAATCTCTGCTTCAATTTCCTTTGAACTGGCTTCAGGAGTATCAGTCATTAACTGATAGCTTCGCTCCTTTTTTATAGAGCCACAACCTTTCTAACTTATAAAATCAAGGCAACAAACTTAAAAATTTTATGCATGCTTTACAAGGGAATTATACATTATTATTATTGACAAATAATACCCGGAAAAGTAACTCTGAGATATATATTACAATTCCAAAAACAGATCAAGTACTGACACTTAATTGAGATGAGCGTACAAAAGGCTTGTCCATCCATCGAATATTGCACCCATGGGCTTCCAACATCTCAATCACAACTCGTGGTAATTTGTACTTTAAGGATTGAATAAGCTTGAGTTTCTTCGAACTCTTGCAAGCCAGCAGAGCGGACATGAAACCATTGATCGTTACATTCCTCAAATAAACTAGCTTTATGTTCTGTAAGCATCTAAGACTCGCCAATGTTAACAACCCAACATCTGAGATTGAGAAATATGAGACATTCACCTATCGCAGATTTTGACATGACCTGACTACAGCCAATATTCCAACATCATCAACACCATAGCGCCTTTTCATATCCAATTCAATGATACGCTACATCCTAAAGCGATTGCAGAAAGACCAGCAGAGGAAATCCCAGAACAACCTCGATTTCAAGGTGGTGAAGTTTTTGCATTTGAGCGAGAGATGTCAGACCATTATCAGTGACATGTATGCAATAAGAAATATTAATACTCTTTAACCTTGGGCAACCATTGGCAACTGCTGCTAATTTGAGTATCTAATTTTCAGGCCATCGTCAAATTGGGAGGCATAATGATGCATTATGGCCTTTCACTTGTTTTTCCTTCAGTGAAAGGATCAATCTAGATTTTTAGGTTCAAATGATCTTTGTATGATGTAGCATGGAAGAAATATCTAGATACTTGAAAAAAATTTGTCGCTTTAGCCTTTGCATGAAAACCAAGGTGGTATAGTGCTGAAAGAGGGGCACATTGACACTTCATCATAAAGTAGTCATGTTTACATTATTTGATATCATATTTGTGAGAATATTATGATGATTATCAGTATGATTTGAGTTTGACCAGTAGATTCAAGAGGACTTATTCTTAGTTATGTGAGAGTCTCTATTTTATGCCACTTTTGTGACAAGTAATTTATTTTTCTTATCTAAATAGAACTTCTTAGTCAGTGAGAGTTATTTGTAGGAGAACGTCTCTTTATAGGAGAGATATTGCCCACAAGATGAGAGATCCCTCCTTGTGTTGATGAAGATCTACCATGTATTCATTATCTTTTGTTGAGAACAATGAAGCGGCCTCCCGACTATTGATCGAGGGTCTGGAGACGTAGTCCAGACTGGGGGAAATCCATTATCATGTCTTGTATTATACTTTTTTCTTATTAAACACTTCTTGATTATGTTGATGGATTGGTGAAAATTTGTTTAAAATATGTTCTTTCTCATGTTTCGCAAGAAAATATAAGTGTTAGTAAGGTCATTCAATGAATATTTTTGTTTAAGAAAGTATTCTAAAAAATATTAAGATCAAGTGGTATGAAAGCGGTTTGACCTTTTTTCTAGGGATTGGGAATGTCATCATGGGCAAAGGGTTGGAGTGAGAAGTACTTCAAGAGTTGGAATAGATTAACCATTGCATTTAAGAAGATAATGGAGAGCTTAGAAGGCCCCTACAAGATGTCAAGGAAGAGAAATGGAAATTGAGGCTCATGTTGGAGCAAGTTGTGGAGGAACAATTGGGAGAATGTTCCACTACAAAAGGATATTTGGCCAAATAAGATGACCAACTATCATCAACAGAGTTAAAGGTAAAATAAACTACTAGCTCTCATGATGTTATTTCTATTCGAAGCACTGAGAAACCTATTTCAGGGATCGACGTGAAACTTCTCAACAAGACGGGTTATAAAGGAGGAAGACGTTATTAATGGCCAAGGAATTACACAAGCATTCAAGGTTGTAAGAAGGCCTCAATTTGAAAGACGAGGGTCTATTGAAGGAGAATGGTCGAAGGCATCAAAAGCAAGGGGTTCCTCAAACAAATAATCTAAGACATCTCCAATACCAACTAAGAGGAAGGGTGGCACACCATTTTGCAGGAATGATACCTCCAACAAGAGATCTAGGAGAAGAAAATTGTTGAAATATCGTTCTCAGAATGACAGCGACGAAGAGCGTAAATGGTATGATCCACATATGTATTGTAGAGTTCCTTTCAATTATGCACAAACTAGAAATGTTAGGAAAAAATTATGACATTGAAAAGCATGTACATTTTGTGGTTTTAATAATCATATTGCTTCCAAGTGTTGGAAAAGAATGGAAACTAGGAAGGAGCCAATACATGAAGACCCTTTTCCACATTAAGGGAAAAGGAAGGCCGAGAAATTATGGATGAATAAGATCCAATGCAACCATTGTAACCCTAAACCCTAAATCCCAAACCCTAAATCCTAAATCCCAAACCCTAAACCCTAAATCCCAAACCCTAAACCCTAAATCCCAAACCCTAAACCCTAATAATTTTATAGCTTTTAAAAAAGTATTTTGAAACATTAATTTAAGTGTTTATTAAAAGCATTTACTAAAGTCTTATAAACCCCAAAATCTAACCTCTAAACCCCAAACCCTAAACCATAAATCTTAGACCCTAAACCCTAATCCTTAAACCATAAACCCCAAACCGTTAACATCAAACCCTAAACCCTAAACCTTAAACTCCAAGCATTTTACAACATCTTAAAAAAAATTCTAAATTTTATTTAAGTGTTTATAAAGAGAATTTACTAAACCCTAAACCCTAAACTCTAAACCTGAAACATTAATTCACTTTTCCAAAAACATAAACCCTAAACCCTAAACTCTAAATCTGAAACACTAAACTCTAAACGCTAAACCCTAAACCCTACACTCTAAACACCAAACCCCAAACCCTAAACCCTAAACCCTAAACCCCAAGCATTTTACAACATCTTAAAAAAAATTCTAAATTTTATTTAAGTTTTTATAAAGAGAATTTACTAAAGTCTTATAAACACTAGACTCTTAAACTTAAACACTAAGCAATTTATAACATTTTAAAAAGTGATTTTTAACTTTTATTTAAGTGTTTATTACAAGAATTTACTAAAGTCTTATAAACCCTAAACCTTAAGCATTTTACAACATTCTAAAAAGATTTTTGTAACTTTTACTGAAGTTTTTATCAAAATAATTTACTGAGGTGTTATAAACCCTAAGCCATAAAAACTAAACCCTAAACCCTAAACTATAACATTTTAAAAAGTGTTTATTAAAATCATTTATTGAACCCTTATAAACCCTAAACCCTAAGCATTTTATAACATTTAAAAAGAGTTTTTCAACTTTTATTTAGGTGTTTATTAGAAGAATTTACTAAATCCTTACAAACCTTAAATCCTAAAACATGAACCCTAAACTCAAAACCCCAAAACACCAAACCCTAAATAGCAATCATTTTATAACATTTTAAAAATCATTGTGTAACTTTCATTTAAGTGTTTATTAAAAGAATTTTATAAAGTGTTATAAACCCTAAACCCTAAACCTTAACCCCTAAAACCTAAACCCAAAACCCAAAACCCTAAACCCTAAGTATTTTATAACATTTTCAAAAGTGTTTTGTAACTTTTATTTAAATTTTTATCAAAATAATTTACTAAATTGTTATAAACCCTTAAGCCTAAGCCCTGAACCCTAAACTTCAAACCGTAAACCCTATACCCAAAACCTTAATAAACTTATAACATTTTTAAAATTGTTTTGTATCTTTTATTTAAGTGTTTATCAAGATAATTTACTAAAGTATTATAAAACCTAAAGAATAAGCCCCAAACACTACACCTAAAACACTAAAACCTAAACCCTATGTATTTTATAACATTTTAAAAACTTTTTCTGAATTTTATTTTGGTGTTTATTAAAATCATTTACTAAAGTGTTATAAACCCTAAAACCTGAACCCTAAGAAATTTACAACATTTTAAAAAGTGTTTTGTAACTTTTATTTTGGTATTTATTAAAGGCATTTACTAAAATGTTATAAAACTTAAACCATAAACCCGAAACCCTAAACCCTAAACCCCAAAACCTTAAAACCTAAACCCTAATCATTTTATAAAATTTTAAAAAGAATTTTAAACTTTTATTTAAGTGTTTATTAAAAGAATTTACTAAAGTGTTATAAATCCTAAACCCTAAACCCTAAACCCTAAACGCTAATTTTTTTCTAATATTTTAAGAAGAGTTTTGTAACTTTAGTGTTATAAATACTAAACCATAAACCATAAACCATAAACCATAAACCATAAACCATAAAACCTAAACCCTAAATCTAAAACCCTAAATCCCAAACCGTAAACCCCAAAAAGTAAACCCTAAACTCTAAGAATTTTACAACATTTTAGAATGCGTTTTGTAACTTTTATTTAAGTGTTTATTAAAAGAATTTACTGAAGTGTTAGAAAACCTAAACCCTAAACCCCAAACACCAAACCTTGTAGCCTAATGCATAAATCCTAAAGGATAAACCCTAAAATCATTTACTAAGGCCTTATAAACCCTAAACCCTAAAGCCTAAAGCTTGAACGCATTTACTAAGGTCTTATAAAATTTAAACACTAAACTCAAAAACCTAAACCCTAAGCCCTAAAAACCATTTTTAACTCTTTTATAAGTGTTTATTAAAAGAATTTATTAAAGCATTATAAACCATAAACCCTAAACTGTAATACCCTAACCGTAAGCACTTTATCACATTTTAAACTCCAAAACTTAAACCGTAAGTATTTTATAACATTTTAACAAGCATTTGTGACTTTTTTTAAGTGTTTATTTAAAGAGTTTACTAAATTTTTATAAACCCTAAACCCTAAGCATTTTATTACAATTTAGAAAGTGTTTTGTAACATTTTAAAACCCTAAACCCTATATATATTTTATAACATTTTAATAAGTGTATTGTAACTTTTTTTAGGTGTTTATTAAAATCATTTACTAAAGTGTTATAAACCGTAAACCCTGAAACTTACACCCTAAGAATTTTATAAGATTTTAACAAGAGTTTTGTAACTTTTTTTAAAGAGTTTATTAAAAGAATTTACTAAAGTGTCCCTCAAACCTAAACCCTGAGCATTTTATAACTTTTTGGCAAGTGTTTTGTAACCTTTTTTTAACTGCGTATTAAAAGGATTTACTAAAGTTTTATAAACCCAAAGCCAGAAACTATGAACCCTAAGCATTTTATAACATTTTAAACCCTAAACCCTTAGCATTTTATAACAATTTAAAAAGTGTTTTGTAACCTTTTTTAAATTCTTTATTAATAGAATTTATTGAAGTGTTATAAGACCTAAATCTTAAGCATTTTATAACATTTTAAAATATTCATACACATTTTGCATTCATTAAGCATCTGAAGTAATATTTTCATTGGCATTTATTGCAAAAAGGATCTTTTGAACTAGCATCTTCCATCTTTGCTCATGAATCTCTATTCCCTAACTCCCATGACAAGAATCTTCCATAGTTATAATTTAATTATTAGGTTGATCTTACATATTTAAACCCCATGGAATATGTTGGAATATTCATCCTAATATTGACATATCAATGATAATATTTGTGTCCAATTTAGGTATACTCTACTAATTAAATTATATCAAATTAATTAATTTAAGAAAATGGCATATCAACAGATCATATTGGGAATGTGTTATTTCTAAGCCATGGTAATGTAAGAAGAAATGTTTCCAAGTAAAGGATTTCCATAATATTAGTGGGTGAATCTACATGGATAAACATATTTTTATATACTATATAACTCCAATAATAATAATAATAATAATAATTAAGATATAGTTTCGTTAACTTTTATGAATTTTTGAATTTGGTTAATAAAATATATATAATGGGGTTAGGGTTTTGATTCTTATCATAGATTCATGGCTATAGAAATCTTCAAACCATTTAATTATATGTTCACAATGGTTTTAGTAAAACGAATAAATTATATATCCATATTTTTATTATATATGTACAATGACAAATTCCTTAGTTCTCATTGTGATGAAAAGAAGCGATGAAGGTGAAATAAACTTGTATATGCATAAAAAACTTTAATGAAATAAAATAAGAATCCATTGTGTCTTTCACTAAATTGTAATATAATTACATTTATTCATCCTAAATTGTCTTTCATCATTTCATAGAAAAAATATCATGAAATGTACACACCCTTCCCATTGAGGATTTCATAAGTACTATGTCACAAGGGCTCACAACATGAAAACATTAAATGGCCCACAACTTTATTCCTTGTTAGTTATTTCCCATATGTTAGTTTTATTCAACAATGTCTCATGTTATTCTTCTCTTTTACTCACTTAATTCTTTTATATATTTTCCACAACTGCATCATCTTTTTCTTTTTTCTAGAAGGGTTCTATCTAGTAGCAAAAATTTAAAGGATGGAAATTTGTTTTAAAGGTTGTAAACCTTGTCTAACATTAGTACTCCCTAATATGCATAATGTAAAATGTTTAATGATATTTTCGTAAAAATAGTAAGAGTTGTAAAATAATTTTAAAGTACAAATTGTTTGGTTTAGTTTGTGTTTCTCCTGTATAACTTCTTCTTTATTAGTTTAACCCATGCTAGTTTAATTTAGTTTCTGGTTCTCCGGTATAACCTCTTCTTATTAGTTTAACCCATGCTTTCTTTTCGACCTAACTTGGTTTCTGTGTATCAGTTCTCCGGTATAACTTCATCTTTATGAGTTTAACCCATGCTTTCTTTTGGACATAACTTGGTTTCTGTGTCTTGTGTTATTTGTTCGTTTAACCCTTGGGGTTTTTCCGTTTTGGGTAACTCATATTGTATATTGTGTTGTGTATTGGTTCAACCCGATGTTTTTGGCTTTAACATGTTGTGTATTGCCCCTTGTGCACCAGCCATAGATTTAAGGCTCGGTTTCCTCAATAGTTTGTAATATTCTTGTGCCGTGTGCATGAGCTGGATTTATGGCTTTGTTTTCTCTCCAAGAATTTCACCCTTGATAGGCTCTGTTTCCCACTCAATGGTTTTACCTTACCCTACCATTTCTATTACATTAATTTTTGTTTTCTCTCCAAGAATTTTACCATTGATGGCTCTCTTTCCCACTTAATGGTTTTACCCTACCCTACCATTTCTATTACATTAATTTTTTCATTCATGGATTCAATCGACGCATATGATTTAGCTTAACGTGTGGCTTCTTTCACTGTATTGTGCGCGGTATGTTATTTTTATCCGAGTTTTTGTATTATTGCCTGCTGTGCTGTGTATAAGTTTAATTCGTTTTATTTGTTTATTATAACCTACTTTGCATTGTGTTATTGATACTGTAATCCATAGTTTTTAACCCTTATATATTTTATCAGTAACCAATTAAACCCCACCCTTAAACAATGTTAACTTGTCAATTAAACCCAAAACGCACCTCATTAAAACTTCCTCAGCTTACAGTTACCCTATTTATTAAATTTTCAAATTAATATATAATATACGTTTTCAAATTAATAATAATACATACATACAGTGAGTTGCTCTTTATTATCTCCGTTTTATACAACTTTTAAATTATTAATAATAATCAATGGGGAATTCTAGCTTACCTTCGCTTGAATCTTCCAAAATCAGTTACATTACACTACAGCTTTCACCTTCACCTTCTTTGGGGATTTAACGCCCCGTCAAGTCCGGTCCCGTCCATTCCACGATTAGGTAGTCCCTCTACCATTTATACTCATTTATTTCCCTCCGGTATCAGCGAGGCCCTATATCATTCGTGCTAGTTAAATCCAGATACATTGTGTGTTAATGTGCTACTTCAATCGATGGTTTTGAACCCTTGTAATTTTTGTTTGTAACTAAATAAAAAAACCCTACCCTGAATCAATGTTAACTTGTCAATTAAGGCCACCAATGAATTTACTGGCTCAACCTCAACCTGACCCAGCTTCGTTACCGTTTCCTTCTTAATGGTTTATTAAATTTTCAAATTAATAATGCATACATTTTCAAAATATTAATACAATTCTCTTTTTTATCATTGGTTTATTCAACTTTAAAAAAAATAATAATAATGCAGCTCAGCTCAGCTCTTTCGCGTCAATTGGGAATTCTATGTTATATAGCCCTGTTTCGGTTCGCTTCAATTCTGTATCAGTTACAGCCTTTTTTGGACAGTCAATTATGCCCCTCTACCATTTGTAATGGTTTTTCCTAGAGATAATTAAAGTGAGATAAAATGAAATGAATTGTTTTTTACTTTTATTTTTCATAGAATGGAATAACCTATCCTACCTTTTAAAAATCAAATTTAATTATATCATTGATTACATATATAATCATGATTCATAATATATATTTTTATTTAAAAATAAAAATTATGTTTATTAGTTTTTGGACCATGAAAAGAATTAAAATAAAACTCTCATCTCATATTTCATTAATAATATTTTTTTTTTATGGGCATCTTTTTAGGAGTTGTTTCCAGAAATGACTTATGCTTTTAGAAAAAAGTGTGAAGGAAAGTAAATTCATATTTCTTTTCATTATTTAAATATGTGATAGAAATGATCATTCTTTTTATATTTAAGAAAAGTTGATAATTTTTGTTATATCTTATTAAAAATATATGGTTTTTCTCTAATACTTGTATGGTACTACATGCAAAAAGAGTTTTGCCCAAAATAAATATTGATGTAGTTATATATTATTTTTTTTCTTTCTTTAAATATTGTAAGAGAAGATATTTTTTTATGGAAGGGGCTAAACTCCTTACAACTGCTAAGGAGGATGGGCTCTATTTTTCTTTGAGTAGTGTAGTTATTTTTGTTTGTGTTGATTACTTTTCTTTCAACTCATAGTCACAACACATTTTTTTAAGATGCATTTACTTTACACCATTTACATTTGAAGAAGGTCATATTACACTTCCATGATCATCCATTTATATTACAACACTTATTACAATTGCATTTAACCAAAAACACACTTATAATTAAAAAAACTTAAAATATTTTACCCAAATACAAATTACACAACCTTCCACAATGTATTGGAAAACACTAAATATCTCTCTAATTAAAAAAACATTCATATTGGTGCTTTTTTGTTTGTTTTTCTTTTCATTGATTTTTAAAGCCTTTTGTATTGTAATTTTTTATATAATCTAATGAGAGAATAAGTATATATAAATCCATTTCTTATATATTTACTTCTTTGAAATGGTATATATATGTTTGTGATTTTGAAAATGTTTTATGTATTTATGTTGATATTTTGAATTGAAATTGTACCATATTTCTTTCTTCATTTTAAATTGTGTGTGCGTGGGTTAGTGGAATTGTGTGTTTGCCTGGTTAGTGGAATTGTGTGTTTGCCTGTTTGAAATCGAATATATATGTGAGTGGTTTTGACAATGATTATTTTCTTTTGTATTTCAACACAAAATTGTATATTGTTTGTTTGCTTATTTGGAGTTGTATTTTGTATTTTTATTTAATTCAAATTCCATATGTATGTGAATGGTTGTATGAATGATTATTTATGAATATGTGTATGTAATTTGAAATTGTATTCATGTGTTTGTTGTATTGAATTATGAATTTGAACGTATATGCATAATATAATGTAGATTTAATTTGTATATTGTGTGATTGTTTATTTGAACTTGTACTCTATATGTTTCTTTATTTCAAATTACATATATATATATGTGTGTGTGAATGCTTATTTATGAATATTTGCATTGCATGTGGGTTGAAATTGCAATTGTGTGTTTGTTGTATTGAATTGTGATTGTAATTAATTTCAAAACATAAATTTGAATTTGTATATAAATTGTATATTTTACTTTGTATATTGTGTGTTTTCTTATTTGGAATTGTAAAATATGTGTTCTTCTATTTGAATTTGTATTTTGTGTCTAATATTTAAAAATTTAAAATTGTATATTTCCTTATTTAAATTTAAATTTTGTGTTGTTTGAAATTGTAATCATGTGTTTTTGTTGTATTGAATTATGAATTTGAATGTGTATGCATAGTGCAGATTTTAATTTGTATATTGTGAGTTCATTTTTTCTTAAAGTTGGATAAGCATATTGGAGTGTTTTCTTTTACTGACTTGAAATTGTATGATACCTAATTAGTTATTTGAAAGTGTATGTTGTGTGTTTAGTTGAATTTGTGTATTGTGTGTTTGTTTATTTGAACTTGTCCTTTGTATATTATGTGTTTTCTTATTTAATATTTGAGTATTTATTTTTGTATTGACTCGAAATTCTCTTATTTGTGCTTCCTTATTTGGAATTGTAAAGTATGTGTTCTTCTATTTCAATTTGTATTTTGTGTCTAATACTTAAAAATTCAAAAAATGTATATTTCCATATTTAAATTTGAATTTTGTGTTTGTCCTCTGTATATTGTGTGTTTTCTTATTTAATATTTGAGTGTTTATTTTTGTATTGACTCGAAATTGTCCGATTTGTGTTTCCTTATTTGGATTGTAAAGTATGTGTTCTTCTATTTCAATTTGTATTTTGTCTCTAATACTTAAAAATTCAAAAACATTTATATTTCCATATTTAAATTTTAATTTTGTGTGTTGTTTGAAGTTGCAATCATGTGTTTTTGTTGTATTGATGAATTTGAATGTGTATGCATAATGCAGATTTTAATTTGTATATTGTCTGTTTATTTTTTTCTTAAAGTTGCATAATCATGTCTGAGTGTTTTCTTTTATTGACTTGAAATTGTCTAATGCACAATTAGTTCTTTGAAATTGTATGTTGTGTGTTTAGTTGAATTTGTATATTGAGTGTTTATTTATTTGAACTTGTACTCTGTATCTCTTTTTATTAGAACTTCAATATATATGTGTGAGTGAGCTTGTGGATATTTATTTATGAATATTTGTAATGTTTGTGGCTTGAAATTGTAATTATGTGTTTGTTGTACTGAATTGTGATTGTAATAATTTCACAGCCTAAATTTGAGTTTGTATATAAAATGTATGTTTTATTTTGTATATTGTGTGTTTGTTTATTTAATATTTGAGTGTTAGTTTTAGTATTGACTTGAAATTCTCTGATGTGTGTTTCCTTATTTGGGATTGTAAAAAATGTGTTTTCCTATTTGAATTTGTATTTGTGTCTAATATTTAAAAATTCAAAATTGTATATTTCCTTATTTAAATTTGAATTTTGAGTATTGTTTGAAATTGCAATCATGTTTTTGTTGTCTTGAATTATGAATTTCAATGTGTACTCATAATGCAAATTTTAATTTATATATTGTGTGTTTAATATTTAAAAATTTAAAATTATATATATCTTAATCTAAATTTTAGTTTTGTGTGTTAATTGAAATCGCATATAAAAGTGAGAATTGTTTTGTCAATGTATGTTCTTACATTTTATATTCCATTGCATTTGAAATTGCATATAAATGTGAGAATTGTTTTGTCAATATCTGCTGGTTAATGTATGTGTTTACATTTTATATTCCACTGCTTTTGAAATTGCTCAAGTAGGTTTATAACTGTTTTGTCAATAAATGCATGTGCTTTGTCAATAAATGATTAGCTTAAGTCTCATAGTTTTATTGTATTATATTTTAAT
>APFE030872989.1:0-25484 GCA_000404065.3 Pinus taeda
AAAATAATGAGAAGAGAAAAACGAAAAGAAAAAAGGAAGCATGAGATATGGGATTCTTTAAATTTATATTTTGTAAGACTTTTATAGTTTGTTGTAAGCCTAATGTTACAGGCTAGAAGATTTGTGAATATCATATGTATTCAAAGGGTGGAACATCCCACATACAAATAAAGCAATGGAAATGAGATAAATAGTGTGCAACTCACCAAGTGCATCACCATAACTCTAATCAAGTCATGCCCAAAAAAAAGTCTAACAACACAAAGCGAATGAAGTTTACGACAGGGAGTGCCCATGAGGGGTGGTATAGAGAAATAACCATTGGAGAGATTGGCGACTCTGATTTACCTCGACACCACACCAAAATTAAATCGCTTTCCAGCCAAGGTGCCCCCGAGGGCGATAAGTGGGTTCTTTGGATCCTATTGGTGACATCAAACGAGCACGATCAAGAGAGCCAACTATTCCTCCACGTCACCCTCATACCCTCCACATCACCTCCCTATTCCCACACCGTCTAAAACCTCATTCCTTCATACCTTTTTGTTCATATTGTCATAACTTTCATTTTCTCACTATATCAACAGAAAAACCTCGTTTTTTGCTCATTTCATCTATTTTGTTTGTTGTTTTTTATTTGGTCCCCAGTTCATAATTGTAGCAAGTCTTTCTAAAAGAATCTAGGTACTAATATCACTCGATTACCTTCATTTTTCTTCGAACACTCGAATTTAAAATGGCCAAAAATATTTTTTTATTTGGGTCATCTACTCATTACCTTTAATGGACATGGAACGAGATATTTTTTATTTCTTTTGTCACTTAAATTTAATGGAAATTCATCAAAATTTACTAGTTAGTCAAACTGAGTCAGAAATATCCCTGTGAGTAGTAAAATCTAGATTGGTGTTGCTATTATTCCCCGTACATACCTTTTCCATGAATTTATTAGTAGGCTTACCTCATCGTTATGTCCTTGAAACTTTTATGTTATGAAATTAATGGGTGAAAATATTTTTCAGGTTTCTTCTTTGTTAATTCGTCAAGCCTCAGATTTACCACTATCAAATAGTTATATGAATTTCACCGATGAATCCGTTTTTCTGTGTATCAAAGCCTTTCTTTAGGCGATAGAAACAAACTGTTTAGTCTCATTTTTCCTTCCAATACTATGCTTTTACTAGAGACTACATAGTTTCCTATAACTTCTTTTACTAAGAAAATCAAGCCAATTCTATTTGTCATTATGGGTGTTCTGGGAAGAGATGATACCTCAATAATCAATTGTCAAGCCCTAGGTTTTTTCTCTTTGATGATACAACCTAATGTTGTGTTGGATATTTCTACTTATTGGGAGCATTCTATTAACTTTCAACTCCTCAACTTCAACATTTCTAGATGTTTTAGGTTTCCATATTAATGGTCTACCTCTTTCTATATGCACATGGTGATCAATTCATGGATTTAGGTCTAAAATTTGTTAATTTAAATAAGTAGAAGAAGATTGTTTTGAATTGGACTAACATTGTTAGATGAAAACAAAAAAATGAAGGTTTCTCCTACTATGTTATTGTTTTCATTTCAATAATATACATAATTATAAATAACACATATGCTCCCAGAATTATGCAATAGGCCTAATCTTTGTAAAGTTGAGTAGAGACTTGAAGGTTGGTAACTGGAATTTATTTGGAGAATATGTAGAGATAAGGTTGTATGGTGCAAAAATCCCACCATATAAGCTTCCCACTTTTGTGCCAATGAGTATTTTTTTTCACTACAATTCATCAGGTAGAGTTTGAACGTGGATCAAGTCCACTTTTTCCTAGATAGAAAGGGGTTTTTGTTCAAGATGCCTAGAATAGTAGAACAACTCATTGTAAATAGTAGGTAAGTTGTAGAAGAGATTGAGAATATGACGCAAGAGATGAATTTTTAGCAAGGGGAGAAATGGAACTATTATCCACACCAAATAATTTCTAAAAGGAGGCTAGAAATATGATGTGCCCAATACATTCATGAAGCACAACCAAAGATAGAAAAAATAGCAAATCATGGTATCGAAAAGTCACAAGAAGGTGTGGGTGTGGAAACCCCTCTACCTATAGAGAATGGATTGAAGAGAAATGTTGTACAAATCATGGAAATTGATGGGGGAAAGTTCTCAACCCAACAAAAAGGAAAAAACTCAAGGAGGATCGACAAAAGTTTCACAACTACTATAGAGGATTTCAAGCAAGGTTGGATTCTAGCTACAATTGGGAGGTATAAGGTGTGCAGCCTCATCTTCAATCCCCAATGAAGAGGAGTTGTCTTCCTTGAATATTTTGAAAGATAAATTTCAACAAATTAAAGAGAAGAATGTTAAGGTGAACAGAAATGTCATGACATAATTAGAAGCCCAATCGATCTCTAGCTATCAAACCAAGATCCTCTCATCGATTGATCTTGATAGGAACTAGTTGAAACTATCTGTTAATCATCCAGTCCCTCAGTCCATCGCTTCTGGTGTGGATTTTAGGACTGTGAACTGTTCTGTCAATACTAAAGATATCCTACTACCAAACAAAATAAATTTGCATAGGAAAACAAGAGAGCTAATTTATAATGATCTTAGTAAGACTTACTTAGTGGCAGTAAGGTAGAGGCACTTCTGGGAAAGGTGATAGATCAATTCAAGCTTGAAAAATCAAATTGTAGAGATATTCACACTCAAAATGAAGAGCGTAAGAAATTAATTGCTAAGCTTGGGGTAAATCCAGAAGATAAGATAGCTATCCAAGCTTTAATTCAAGGTGCAGAATTAGAGATTCAATATTTGAGGAGGAAATTGGAAATGCCTACAGCAAAACATGTATAGACTCCAGAATAACTCACGTGGAAAAGGAGAAAGAGATCTTAACCAATGAATTATTGGAGACAAATCAAGAAATTGCAGCCCACAAAGAACAAAATGCAGATTTATTACAGAAGATATAAAAACATGTTTTCACAATTGTGGTACCAGCTAATTCAAAGGACCCAACTGACAATTTGACCAGGGTCATGACAGAGTTGAAAATATTAGAAAGTGAGTTGAAGAAGTTACAGAAAGATCTAGATTACTCCAAGGCATAGTTGAAACACAAGGAGGGTCAATTAAAGATGGATAGGGAGATTGCAAATCAAAATAATACAAAATATTTGTCAGCATGTGATTTGGTCAAAGAATTGAAAAAGAAGTTTAAAGGAAATATGTCCTTGATCCAAGCAATGGGAATTATATGGGGTGACATAATCCAACAAATTTGAGCAGTTTGAGATCATATGGTTGTCATTGCTAAAGTAAAAGCTATGATTAATGCCTCTGAAGTGATTATCCACACAAATAAAGATCAAGTGCAAAAAAATGCACAACTAGCAAAAACTATCATTAATTTTCTAAATGCCAAATATTTCCAAGAACTTAGAGCATTGGACATTTCAGATAGGAATGTTGTGGTATTAGAGATAAACAAAATGGTTGAGAGAAATATGTATAGAAAGTAGGAAGAGAGCAAGTTAGAAGAAATCAAAGAATCAATGACATATTTTAACTCTAATTTTGACAAAAGGATCAGAGTAGGGCTGCCAAAATGTTGGGATTAGTAAGGAAACATTCTCTCTTGGGAAAAATATGAAACATTACTGGTATAAGCCAAGAGAAAAAATAATTCTTCATATTAGAAGACCACAATGATAAAGGGATCGGCAATTGTCAATTACCTGCATAGGGATTTCTAGCTATTGTGGTTAGTTAAGACTTTATTCAATGATAAACCAAGCTACACCAAGTTAACAAATTTAAGGATGGCCTACAATAGAATTCTCAAGTGCCCAATTCTTGATTTAGCACTTTGGAAGAATTGTTAGAATCTGGTCACACCAGTGAATGTTTGAGTTGTTGAGTTTGGTACTTCATCAAGCGAAGTAGAAATGTTGAGAGCACAAGAGTTACAACTTTCTAAATAATCTATTTTAGGAAAATTTGGGAAATATTTTACTTTGTAATTTTGTAAAAGTCCAGAATTATCTTAGTTTTTAAATGTTTTAAGAGAACTGAGTCGTTTAAAGATAGTTAGGGCGGTTAACAATTTTCATAACTCAATGTAAGATTTCTTTAAAAGAAGACCAAGGGACCAATTTTGGGGTTTTGAATTTTGGTTTGGAGATCAAATTTTGTTGTGTAATGTGCAAATTTTCTTGGAGAATCAATAAAGTGTTTTTCAAATGATTCAAATGTGTGTTGGTTATAGTATGTTTTCTTTATCTGTGTAATTCATTTATTATGCTCATTCTTCTAAAGAAAAATGTGTAATGAAGCTACTGGTGACTTTTCATCAACATATTTATTGGTGTTGTGTTAATAGCAGAAGTACCTATAGAATTTGTATTTAAAGACACCTTAAACTATACTCCACATTTTTCATTACTTAACTTTCCCGCGTTCCAGTATTTCAACTAGGATTTTTTATAAAGGATTTTGTCTTAGTCCTTTATATTGGGCCTTTTTATTTGTATTCTTTCTTGCCATACTACAACTTTAGTTAGTTATATCCACGAACATCTTGGCCATATTGAAGGTTTTTTTCATTTTCTAAGAACATAAATTACATTACATTTTAAAGAAATTTCTCTCGACAATAATGTTCATAGTCATAAAATAAAATATTTTTACTTATTTTGAATAAATGTCCTAGGCACTGGCCTCCTCTCAGTCAAAGGTTGTCCCTAGGGTTACAACACCACCAACAAAATCCTGTGAATGTCCAATTACCAAATATACTATAAACACAATTGAGAATCTTTGACTCCTGCTCGCCACCAAAGGCTTCTTCAACACACTTCTTGATTGCATATGTCGCATAAAAAGTGAATTAAATGCCCCAACCTATACATCACTCATCTTTGATATCACCCCATTAGGGAATTTAAAATTAAATAATTAATTTAAACCAACACATAATAAAAAAAAGCATCCATTTTATCTATTACTAAAAGAAAATTTAAACAACTAAAAAATCTAAAATGATAATTCAAAGTTTATTTATTATATTTGAAACAATGTTTTTTTACTCATTATATCTCACTTCCTCTTCAAAGACTAATAGATAAACCTCCAGAGTTTGAAATTCATTGACATACATCTCCATTTTAATAGACTATCTCAATTTGTTTATAAACTTGGTTATTTTATATCTCATTCTCTCTTTTAAAACTATTTTTTATGCTTACTTCACAAAATTATTCAACATAATATATTATATATTTTCAAATTTTTTAGTATTTTAATCATGTCAAACCATAATCACAAGCTAAAAATCTATTAAAATATATATTTTTAAACATAGTATACCATATAATTCAAACTTTTTAATATTTTAAATTTTTTTCAAAACTATAATCAAGATTATTAACCCAATTTCCTAAATATATACTTTCCTATTTGATATAGTTATTGGAATTGTATTATGATATTATTTTATCAAATTATTAAATCTAAATACAATATCTAAATTCTAATAGAATTTTTCAGCTTTTTCATTTTTTTTAATTCTTTTATATAAAAAAAAAAAAAATTCTCGTCATCAATTATATATATATATAATACATTTTTTCACACTTTTACACACAATAATTTTCCTCTCACTTAATATCCTTCTCCCTAAACAACTCCTTTCTCTAAGCTGAATTTAATACAACTTGCCAACACTCCCACAATTTTCCCTTTTGAAATTTATCTTAAAAATAAATTTATTCACATTTTACCTTTAACCCCTTCCCCTTATTTTAACTTCTATAATAATAACAACATATTAAATATAAAACAATACCAACAAAAAAAAATAATAACAATAAATTTAAACACAAACAAAAAACCAACATTTTTTTTTCAAATTTAAAAAACCTAAGAATCAAACATGTTCTCTTAAACTATTTTCAATTATGTATAGAACATTTATTAAAATTTCAAAATAATAAGTCTTTAACAAAATTCAAAACTTTTGAATTAGATTACGTCATAAATCGTAACGAGATAAATATGTTTAAATATATGGGAAAATGAACTTCCATCAGGAGATGCGAAGTAAGGTGGACTTTACAACATTAAATGCCACGACATATCTAATGCTTCATTGGCTTTGAAATATTTCACATGGGCTACAAACGCGGGACGGTCAAAAGTGATGGGCAAAAAAATTTCAAAAAATTTCATAGAGATAATATGTTTCAGTACTATCAAAAACGTCTAAGACACCTAAAATTTTGAAGTTTAACAATTATAACTTGATTTACAAAAATCCTTGCCAAATTTTCTCTAAATATAATTAGAATTTCTATAACTTTTGAGACAATTAGTCCAGCTAATTAAACTACCGCTTAGAAAATTGCCTCCAATTAAAAGTGATAAAATTTCAAAGATACCATTTTAATGATTTTCCATTTTTATAAAATTAAAATAATGCAGGTCCAAATTGTCTCCGTCCAGCAGTTACAGAGTTCCAGACAGACAGTTTGATAATTTCTATTTTTCCAGACACAGTTTGATAATTTCTATTTTTTTATAAAAGCAGAACAATGTAGGTCGAAATTTCAATTTTGCATTCAAATAATAATTTGAAATTTTAAATTCTCTTCATCATCTATCTATATAGTTAATTTTCGTTTCAAATTTAAAAATTGGTTCAGTATGATCTTTTGATCTTTCCTCCCCTCATCGTGAATCTCCCCCTATTGGCCGTGGTAAGGATCCCAATAATCCCATCTCTCCTGTCAATTCCCCTGTATCCTCACCTGTTAACCAATTCGACTGCGATATCGACTCCCTCTTGCATCATCGCTACCCGGACCTCGAACCTCTAACTATTCATAAGCCCCGCCTCCATTCATCTCCCACGATCAGCCCGGAGTCCGGTCGGAATATCACGGTCCGTAAGACCACCAGAGGAGGCTCCCGCCATTTCAGAGGCAGATCCTCTCCTCCTGCCCATGGGTCTCGCTCATCAAATTTGGTTGATATTCCGATTCTCGACATGTCATCCTCGCCTATACAGCCTCTTAGAGCAGACTTGGCTGGCCCTTCAGCATCATCATGGACATTCTTTCATTGAACATCCGCGGGCTCGGCGCTGGCCCAAAATTCCGTGCGCTCAAACATTTAATCCGTTCCGCCCGCCCCAAGTTGGTATTTATTCAGGAATCCATGCACGACAGGCTTGCCTCCATCTCATATTTCAGGAAGATGCTTCCCTTCTGGTACATTGTTGCTCTTGATGCAATTGGACAATCAGGTGGTCTGGTTGCACTGTGGAACCCATTATGGGTTCGTGCGTATGCCTACAAATGTTTTGCCAGCATTCTATTGTCGGTCTCTCTTCGTGGTCAGCGACTTCCCCTCCATATTCTTAACATATACGCCCCGTATATGAATCACTACCCATTCTGGGAGCGTTTTTTCTCCTCGAATCTGTGCGGAATTCACCATATTATGCTTATCGGTGACATGAACTTCACCCTCTGTCCTGATGAAGTTTGGGGTGGTGGCAGGAGGATGGACCCCATCGCCGACTTTCTCTGCACTCAGATGATGACATGGAATCTCATTGACATTGTCCCCTCTCCATTGTCTCATACATGGCAGAATGGTCGGACTAACGATGCCTACATTGCAAAGCGACTCGACCGAGTCATCATTCAGTCCGATATCATCGACTTCATGGGTATGCCTGCCTTTACCATTGGTAACGACACCATTTCTGATCACAGGCCGATTTTCATCCAGTGGCACCAGCACAACATTCGGGGGCGATATCCATTTAAGTTTGACCATACATATATTAATGAACCGGGTTTCAATGACATGGTATCTTCTGCTTGGCAAGAATCCGCTACCTCTCCAATGGGATCCTCCCTACGTATCCGTATGAATTTTGTTCGCGGAAAGGTTATGGCATGGCAGCGAGAAAAAAGGCGCCTCGACCGTGCGGAACTGGTTCGGATCCAAACAGAATTGGACCACATATATTCCACTCGGGATCCCAACACCCAAACGCTTCAACAAAAATTTATGATTGTCGATCTCACCCGACAAAAAAACAAGATATTGGAACACGAAGAATCCACTTGGCGACTCAAAAGCCGCGCACTTTGGCTCGGCCTGGGGGACCGGAACACAAAGTTCTTCCATAGGTATGCTAACCACAGGCGGGAGATCAACTCCATATGGAAAATACAAGATGGCATGGGCGGATTCTTCACCTCCCAACAGGATATCACAGATGTTGCTCTCTCTCATTTCAGGAAGCAATATAGCCGGGGTCCGGGTTGCGCCATACGGGACATTACATGGGGAATTGAACATTATCCTCTCATGTTCGATGCATCCACAAACGATGCCATATATCAGCCGATCACCGAGGAGGAGCTGCTTCGCATTCTCAAAGCCTTCAGCAAGGACAAATGTCCCGGGCCAGATGGATGGTCCATAGAATTTTTTTTGCATTTCTTCGATATGATCAAGACAGACCTTATCAGTATGATTGAGGCATCACGAATCAATGGACTCATCCACCCCCATACTGCATCCACCATTATTGCCCTTATTCCAAAGAAGAAAGACGCCGACACCTTCTCCGATTTCCGACCGATATCTCTTTGCAATATATCTTTCAAAATTATTTCCAAGATTATAGCGGAACGCATCAAAGGCACCCTGGCCAACCATTTAACCTGTGATCAGCATGCATTCCTGAGGGGACGGAACATTCTTGATGCGGTTGCATCCACGCAAGAATGCATATACACGATGGTCTCCAAGAATATTGCTGGCGCCGTTCTAAAAATAGATTTACAAAAGGCATACGACTGCCTGGACTGGGGGTTCATACGCTGTCTCCTGGTAAAAATTGGCCTTCGCGAGGATATGATTTCATGGATCATGTCTTGTATAGAGGGTGTCAAATATGCCATAAATATAAATGGGATCCCCTCCCCCTTCTTTCCTGCAGAAAGGGGACTCAGACAGGGATGCCCACTTGCCCCAATCATCTTTATATTGGCCATGAATTCGCTCAGTTTGCACATAAACAAAGCGGTAGATGATCTGCGATGTTTCCCCATAAAAATCAGTCGCCATATCTCTTTGTCCCACAACCTATTTGTGGATGACGTTCTTATCTGCGCTTTACTTCATCGTGCCTCATGGTCCTGCATTTTCAGCATTATCAACAGCTTCCAGAATGCCACAGGTCTTCTCATAAACAAGCATAAATCTATTTTATACTTCAATGGAGGGTCCTCGGCTCTGATACAGGAAATTACAGACATGTTCAGGATCCAAGCGCTTCCCATCAGCGGCGGCATATCCTATCTTGGTTATCAACTAAAGCCGCTCAAATATAATATAACTGATTGGGACTGGCTATTATTGAAATACTATAAACGCATTTCCTCATGGGAATTCCGAGTCCTATCTCTGGCGGGCAGGGTTACTCTATCAAAAGCGGTCCTCACTCATTTGTCTGTATATTGGGCTCATCTCCTTATTCTCCCCACCTGCATCATCAGGCGTATAAATCAAATCACTGCTGCATTCATCTGGGGAGACTCATCTAATCATCATAAGATGCACCTTGCACAGTTAAAACACATTTCAATACCAAAACTGCAGGGCGGATGGGGCATTTTGGATCTCTGTCTTTTTGGTCGTGCTCTTTTATGTAGAACATTATGGAGGGGAATATTTGGCTGCACTACATGGAGCAACATCATCTGTAACAGATACATGAAGGCGAAACCAATTGAATTCTGGTTAAGGCTCGGCACGATTGGTCCCAGGCGCGGCTCCCCTATATGGAATTGCATAAGGAAAATCGAACCATTCTTTATGTCCCGTTTGCGATGGCGGTTTTATAATGGCAGCAATATCATTATTGGTATTGACCCAATGACTGGCATCAAAACAGATCACTCAATTCCTCATGGTCTCATCATACATTTTCAGCAAAAAGGGTTATTCACATGGGACAAACTCATCAAAGACTGGCACGGGAATACACCTGTTTGGAAGGATGGTTTTGATCTTCATCTACAGGCACACTAGGTCGGCATATGGAAATCGACCACCGACCAATTATCCATGAGCGGTATTCAGAGACATGGCGACAGGGACCTTCTTTCATGGACCGTTTGCAACTTCCATAGACCTGTCTTTGTACAAGATATATACAGATATATGATCTGCAGCAGAACTCCATATACTCTTCCATCATTCCCACACAGATTTTGGAAGGCTTGGTGTCCACCAAAGTTTATTTATTTTGCCTGGCTCGTCTTCTATAACAAAAATTTAACATGGGACAATCTCAGGAAGAGATTTTGGTGTGGCCCCAGCAGATGCACAATATGCAAAGCCGATGAAGAATCCAACTTACACATGTTTTTCAAATGTCCAGTCATCCAGCAGATCTGGTACGCTCTGTCCAATTTTTTTGATTTTATACTGAGAGATTTTGACTCTCCTAGTGCAGCACTCATTTGGTGGAGCAATCAGAAAGGCAACAGAAGATTTCTCATCCTCATTTTCTTATGGTCGGTTTGGAAATGGCGAAATGAACATGTTTTTAATGAATCTGCCAGGCCGTCATCCGCCATCATGGACAACATCATGACTGAATGGCACAACATATATGGAACATAATTTCTATACACAGTTTTGTATTATTATATGATCTAAAAATCCCCTATGAACACCATCTTCACTAGTTTCACTGATATATCTCCTCATTCTCAGCATATGATATCTATACTCATATACACTTATGTTTTCCAGATGATATATATACTCCACGACGAGTATCATTTTTGTAATTATATGAACTCAATATAATATATCTCGATTTTTTTCTTCTGAAAAAAATGATCTTTTGATCTGACTTTCTGAAATGCCAGCGAAGTATTTTTACTAAAATAGAATTATGTTATGTTAAATTTTTTCACGGAATTTTATTAGAGAAGAATATCATACCACGTAAGTTTATATTGGATTATATATTTTAAGAAAAAAGAGATAATATATTGGGATATATAAAAGGTAAAGGGTTTTTATATGGACAAATATAAAAAATAAAGTTTAAAGTTAATGAAAAATTATAAAGAGGTATAAAAAAATGTTAATGAAAAATGGATATTTAAGTAGTTGGTTTTAAATTGGGAGGCTGTATTGGGTTAATATTGGTAAGAGGTTAAATAATATGTTTTTTAGAGAGATTTTCTAATATGTAATCAAATTAAAAGTATTGTTTAAAATGCCATGAACTCACGTGATATGTCAGAAGCAGAAAACCCACAGTGATATGTCAGAGATTCACTGAGTGAATCACAGTGAGTTTACTACAAAATCAAATTCTTAATTGACAATAATATAACTTTAGGAGTTGTCTTTAGTGCTACTTTTTGGAAGCTTTTCCCGTGGGTTTTTCCGGTCAAATTTCTTTAAAATCCAGTAACAATTTATTGAAATCACAAGCTCCATGGGTAATCCCTTCACAATCAAAGTGTCCTGAGGTTTTTGAGGGTGCTGAATCCAAATATGCAGTTAAAAAACCAGTTTGAATAACACAAAACAAGATTTCACCTTAAATTTTTCCACCGGATTCCGGCACCAGAATCTCCAAAAAATCGCACTAAAAACAACTCCATATCTTTAACCCAATGTTATTAACTTTCAAAACAATACTTCCTATAATTTAACCACCATTTTTTTCCCACAATTTTGAGGAAATATAAATCAAAGAAAATTCTATATATTCATATTTTAATCCTGTATCGTTCGTAAGTGAAATACAAGATCTATAGAGCATTTATAATTCATTTTAATCTATTTTAAATATAAAGATTATATATATAGAGGGGGATTATATTCGGTTAACTTTAACATATCTCTATTGTAGCAATTAATTAAATGGGATAAATATGATGCGAGATGAAAGCAAAATATTATGTCCATGTCTGGGAATATGCAAGGGTAAACCTTTGACCATGGTTCTGGATTCTGTACAACTGTGTCGATTAGGATTCCAGCCCATTCCTGATTAGACATCGGGGACTGTGATTTGTCTGTCTTTCAAAACACTTTATGTGTTTATATAAATAAACGATTGTTTATTAGTTAAAGCAAAACTTTTCTGGTAGCATTTGGGGACTGTACCAGCTTTTGGGGCTAACGCTGAATCTTGCTACGTTATAGTATTGGTAGGGTAGGAAATTTCTGGATCTTTAGCTGTGAGTATAAAAAGAAGCATAATTCTTTTCTTTTTTTATTGATCGTTAGTTTTATATGTTCTGTTGTGCACTGATTGTGATTCGAACTGTGTTCGATTGAAGAAAATGGCATTAAGGCGGTCTCTGCGCAGCACCAGATCAATGGCGAGAGATGAATCGAACGAGAAACTGGAAATCAGCGAAGAGGAGATGGAGGAAAGACGCCAGAAAATTACTCAGAAACTGAGAGAAAGAATCTTGAAGGAGGCAGATTTCCGAGGGAGAAAAGCAGGGTTGAAAACAAAAGTTCGCAGTTTTAATATGAAAATGGGTCAATTAGTTCTTGGGCGATTTACAGTGATCAAACCTCCGCCCCGCCGCTCACTCTCAATCACGCTATAGATCCAGAAATGTCACAAAATCATTCCGTAATTTTCAATAAGTGTAGCCCATCGTTTGGCCTGATCACAAAATCAAAGATCCTGTTTTTTTGGTTTTTCCATGTCTCTTTTACACTATGCATTTAACTTGCATTTAATTGTATTGTAGCAGTAAAGTGTTTATATTTAACTAAAGTATTCGTCCCATTTACCGAAATAAACGATCTCTACTCATATAAAGATTTATTTAAATAATATATATAATTGAGTTGTTTTTAATGATTTTTTGAAAAAAATTGCTGATTTTTATTTTCTATAAAAATTATTAATTATAAATTAATTAATAAACACACAAAATGCTCCAGAAATTTTGCAAGTGTTGAATCTATACTAATTTAAATAGCAAAAATCTAAATTTCACTTCTAATTTTTCACCAAATTCAAAAACTTCACAAAAATCACACTAAACAATTCATAATTACTCATCTTACCATTATGGAAAAATTTAGAAATTATTGGGAAGTCAATCAGCAGATTCACTAGTTTCTAGAGAAATAAAAACAGTTAAAAAATCACACTAAAAAATCTCGTAATTACTCATCTTACAATTATGGGAAAATTTGGAAATTGTTTGGAAGTCAATTAGCAGATTCACTAGTTTCGAAAGAAATAAAAACATTTGGGATTTGTTTTGTAGCAATTTTGTAAACCGCAAATATTACGGTTCCAGGAAATAATGGAATTTGTTTGGGTTTATTATTAGGATGGTGTAAGGTTGGTATTTTTAATAGTTTATTTGAAAGTGTTTGGTGAGAAATAAATTTAACAAAAATAAATTAAAATTAGTGGACGTACATCTCAAGAGTATATATTTTCATATATATTAAAATATTTTATATTTCAGTATTTTATATAAAATGAAAGTTAGGAAAATATTAATTTTAGAGGTAAATAGAGTTCTTGATAATAAAATAATAATTTAGAAGTCTTTTTTTTTCAGAATTTTTCATTTTTTATTTATAATTCGCAAATTGGTTAGATAGGTAGTCTCAATTTGTCCAATGGGAAACTAACTATGTTAGTCACCTATCCTCATTGTAAGCCATCCAAAAATAATAAAGTTTTAATCTTTCTAACCAAGCTAAGTATGTCTATGTTTCATGACCAGACTCTATATGTCTAGCTTTCCTTAAACATGCATGACATAATGTAAATGCTAACCACATATAAAACAAAAAGAAACAAGGTAAACTAACTAGCCCTTCTTCTCTTCCGATGCCAATTCCACCGGTGTTGGATCCTTGACAGTTGCTCTAGGTATCTCATTCAATTCTATGATGCATGGAATGTGCCTTTGAATTCTGTCCAATCTAATGTCCTGCTTTTGGAGTTGAAACTAAATTCTCTACAGATCCTGTCCTGTTTGTAACTTGACATGTCTTGGAGAGAGAGTGCCATCCCCACCGTGATCTATTCCATTGCCTTCCCCAATAGGCTTTTCATTAGCCAGTAGAGGTATAAAGTCTGCTTGAATTGGGTTATCCTTCCTCTGGTGTTCCCAGGGTCCGGGACTAATGTCCTCCAATTCTACATCTCCTCCTCTGTCTCACTGCCCTACTTGATTTCTTCTTCCATTCTTCTAACAAATTTTGAATGTCTTCATCTGTGCTACGACTGCTTCACTGATAAGATGCTCCCCTGATTTCCTTCCTCTGCACGGTTCCAACATGCTCGGGTCCTTAGCCTTTCCAAGTTCCTAGCCTTGTTTTCCACGACCCCTTCCTCTTGCTGGTTGAGCCATATCAACATGGTTCGATACCTATTCACAAGAAAGAGATGTTAACCACAAGCATTGTAGCATATTACTACCAGGGCTAGGATTTTCAATGTCGTCATTCTCCCTGTTCCTTGCCTTGTCCCATTTACGAGCAGAACATGGGGCAAGGTGGGTGGTGGGCTAGTCTTGAGACATGGTCGGACTCCTTATCCCTTCTAGCTTTTCACTCCTCCCTCTCCGTTGCCTCAAATACTTAATGTGGTTCACAGGCCCCTATCGAGGCCATGCAAATGGGCTTAGCTTCAGCCCAACCAGTTTTCTTCCATAGTGTGCCATCCCGTTCCCCTCTGCCCAGTAAGCCATAGCCATTCCTCTGCCCTTGTCATGCTCGTCCTCCCCCACAGGGATCTTAGTTGGTTTCTTATCGTAGTAATTATTCCCAGCTCCCCATAGCTTGCCATGGTTGCAACCACTGGTCCATTCACCAACCCAACATGTTAGCTTCCCTTTTCTACCCTTAGCCTGCAATGTTGAGTGGCTACCTACCCATCCCCAACAACCAACCCCTCTCAGCCCACAGTATGAGAAGCCTAGAATCCCAATGCCACCCATAGTAAGGTCCTCACAGCCACATGCAAAATCAAATCCTGGCAGGCTCAAAACAAAGACGCAAATCTAGAATAATACAACCCAATGCTTCTGCCAATTTGCCCTGCATTTCCCTTCCCAGGTATCTCCCTCTCTCCCCAGCAAGAATCAAACCAGGTCAACATTACAAAGGAGGCGAAGAGTCAAGATACATACTTGTTTCTGCTCCAAGGTTGATGTTGTTGTTGTCGTCACCTTCCTTCTTTGATGTTCCAGCTCCTTACTCCACAAACCAAATTACAATTCTTATGCACCTGTCTCACCTTAATTACTATGCACCTCACCTCGCCCCTGCCATTTCTTCCACCTTTCCCACTACCTTTGCATGTACCCATGACAAGGGCCACTGCACCCATCGCTTTGAGCATGTGGGGGGCAGTGGTACGTACCTCTCCTCTACTTATCATTAATGTCTGCAGGCACTGCCATCCTTCAGCACTCACCTTGATCGGGGTAATTTAGATGATTTTATTTTTAAATTAAGATGAAATTATATATTGAATTGTTATATGAGACTTCATGTTTGTGGAATAAGGGAATAACGATTTGACTCTTATATAATTTATTGGAGGTGTAAAGGGATATGTTGCCATGTTGACTCATTGTGATAAGGCTTGAAGGGTAGGAGGTCCATTTTGGTGGGTTTTGAACATTTATGCTCTTGTTAGGTCTTAAATTGGAGTCCACTTTGGTGAGGTCACGACATTTTTTCTCTTGCTAAGTCATAAGTAATTGGTATATCTAGCTTGCATACTATTAGATATACTCTTGGTGTTATAATGGCAACTAGAAGGTTTGATTGTGGACCTTGTCCAAATCACTCCAATGAGTAATTGATTCACCATGATTTAAAAAGCAGTATAGATACATCTTAACCACCTATTTAGCAAGCACCGAGCAGGATCGAATCTCTTGAGGTGCAAACTGTAGGATCAAATCTCTTGAGGTGCATACTTGGCACCTAGAAGTATCAAATCTTTTGAGGTGCAAACCCTTTTTAGAGTGCAAAACTTGGAAAAGAATTTTCCCCTCAAGATATTGGATCTCTCTTTACACTTGTCAAATCTGTGTTTAAAATGAAATTATACTACTTTGATGTGTGCATTATTAGATATTATTTATATATTATTATCTTATTATATATATATATATAAATTATATAATATAATATATATATATATATATTATATATATATATATATTATTTATATAAATATATATATATATATAGACGAGAGTCGAAGAGAGAGAGAGATGTGTGTAATTTTCCATTGTTTAAACGACACTTTTGAATGCATAAATGGATTCAATACCTTGAAAATCTTGTTGGATTGCATAGACTACACAACTTAAATTTGCAATTTCAATATATCTTTCATAGATTTCAAACAAAATTGATAGAGAAATATATTTGAGAAAGAGCTGAAATGTAAACTAGGAAAACAATTTGAAATGTTTTAACCATATATATTTTTTCAACTTCTTTATATAAAATATGTGTATTGTTTTTACCCATAGTTAATATACACATTATTGGCATTGAAATATTTTAGTAAACATAGGCATTGCAATAGTTTATTTATGATTAAAATTAATTATTATTATTATTATTATTATTATGCAACATATCCATTTCATATTAAGAATGGAATGAATTATACATATCCATTTCTTTTAATAGAAGGTAATTGAATATTATAAGTTTTAATGAATTATTTTCTTTTCTTTTACACACACACACACACACACACACATATATATATATATATATTAGTTAACATGAATATTCAAGTAAAATTATGCTGACACGTTTCAAACCAACTCCTTTTGTTAATAATGGATACAGTAGGCAGGAAGGTCTTAAAGCTTTCCTAAAAGTTAGCAGATGTCCTAAAGTTAAGAAAGACCCTACTGATCATAATTCAAGGGTTCATCTCCCTTTCATCCAAGGGACCACTGATAAGATTGCGAGAATCTTGAGAAAGCATAATTTTCCCTCTACCTTTAGGCCCCTCAATACCATTATAAGTTCCTTAAAATCTGTCAAAGACCCAGTAAACCCTTTGGATATGAAAGTTGTTTATGTTATCCCATGTTCTTGTGGTACCTCATACATTGGTGAAACCGTCCTGTCTATAAATCAAAGGATTAAGGAACACAAAAAAGATATCAAGCATGGCAGGTCCCTCTCTTTAGCTCCGGATGAACATGATGAGATGACTAAGCATCATATATGTATTGAGGAGGCTAAGGTTATTGCGAAGTTCTCATTTTCATCACTGTAATTTTAGGGATGCCATTGAAATTGAGAGGAGATCAAGTAATCTAAAAAAGGATGATGGATGGAAGAGTAGTTGTTGTTGGATCCCTGTGCTTTCTTCTTATTTTTCTCCTAAGTCTTGATTTTGGGATTTTATTGAGTCGCTTGATTTCTCCTTGATTTTGGTTCCTCTGTCTCCCCCTTGAGTTTTCTCATTCCTCTTTGTTCCCATTTTCCTTTTCTTTTTATTTTTTTTGTGGATCTTTATTTAGTTTATATTCTTACTTTATCTCAAGTATTTTTACTTAATTTAGTGTTCTTATTTACTAGTTTTTAATAAAACACCTTTTTTTACTAGTTATCTCTAGCATATTCTCATGGAATTTGTTTTGATTTTTCCTCATATATATAATTATAATTTTTTAATCAATTTTTAATCCAATGGTAATTTTGTTTCTCCTTTTCCTTAGTCAAGTCATAAGTTTTTTTTCCCAAGAAAAAAATCATAATTTCCATTAACAAAAAGAAAATTACATGTTGTATCATCTGCATAAGGCTATGAAAAATATTAGATATGGATCAAGTCATTCTATCTAGTGTCATGTTCATTACGACTGTCAATATATACATAAAAAGACATAAATATATACATGTAGATAACATCATAAATCAATCATACAGTTCAAAACAGAAAAACTAAAAAGCTTATAGCCACCGAATATTCATGGCAGATCATTAAGAATCATCCCCATCTTGTTCTATGAAACGTTGATGGAAGCACTAATAAATCTCCTGATCTTGGTGTTCTTGAATTATCCACTGCCCCCTATGTTGCTGCGTGGCCTCCTTGGAAAGAACGTCAGAGATCGTATTCCTTTCCCTGTATCTATGCGAGCATACAATAAAATCAAAAAGTGATTTTAGTGTGATGACCTCATCCAGTAAACCCCTGAGTGCATGCACGTGACAATGAGATGCATAGTTGTGTTGAGTGTGGAGCCTGATTGTCTTCTTTATTCAAAGGTATTGCCACATTGGACCCCATTTTCGTAATGTGGTGGCAACGTCACCTATTAATGTGCATCTCCAAGGGGATTTGGGGGGGCAAAGACGATTTTTGGAGCCCCCCCTTGGCGGGGATCGGGGGCAGCGCCCCCAAAGCTAAAAATACATGTAAAATTGCCTTATAAAATGTTGTAATTTCGTAGTCATGGAGCCTGAATGTCTTCTTTATTCAGAGGTATTGCCACATTAGACCCAATTTTCGTAATGTGGCGATAACGGTGCCCATTAATGTGCACCTCCAGGGGGGTCTAGGGGGGGCAACACCCTCGACGCTAAAAATAGACGTAAAATTTCCTTGTAAAATGTTGTAATTTCGTAGTCAATCTAGGCCGTTCATTAGGCGAAAATCTCACAGTAGAAGTTATGTTTAATTTAGGGTTTTTTGCCCTAGAAGGCAACCCCTCGATATATATGAGGGAATTGTATTATGTCTATGTAGATGTGTATTCTAAGCGAGAAAGAGAGGCGAGATTGTTTAAGAGCGAAGAGGGAATTACAACGGATCTGTTGTAGGTTGTATCTCTTCATTTTGTTGGATAATATAAAAGGAAGGACTAGCTGTTTCTCCATGGATGTAGCCAAATTGGGTGAACCACGTATGTTTGTGTCTCTCTTGTTTTATATGTTTTCTGTGTTTATATTTCTGCAATATTTTATGTGTTATATTACTCTGTAATATATAATTTTCTAACAAGTTGATCCAATTGATAAAAAGTTTTGAGTCCCCAAAGATCTGAATCATGTTGCAGTTTTGTTCAAGTGAAAAATTAGAAGGTGTCTGAGACTGCTGAGTTCAGAATAATTGTTGGTGCCTCTCCCCAATCCCATTTTGAGCTTGAAAAAATTTGTTTATGAAATGTAAAGTACTGCTCCACCCCCACATCCATTGTCTTGTGACAACCCATCAAAATATGCCCAAGGGAAAGCATGATCAATTACTTCAGGAGTAATGACACAGATGGGTTTTGATGCCAATTCCTCAGGAATCAAGTGATATAATGCAGAAATTTGATTGCAATTCATTGTCCATTGGAAGGGTGCATCATGGAATATGGATCCACTCCTAACCATCCATATACCCCAACATACTAGCAGAGGGAGATTCCTGATTTTCTATGATGCTGCAAAATTCCACCAAGTTTTCCAAGCATTTGAGAGATGAGTCCCATTCCATCTGATCTTAATATTAAGGGAGAGATAAATCTATTACCACACCTGACAAGTCACTGGGTAGTGTAGGAAAAGATGATCTATGTTTTCAGCATGATCCTTGCAAAGACAACATCCAGATGGACCATGAAATGCATGATGATTCATATTATCATCGGTGGGCATTCTGTTTGATAATATGCACCACATGAATAGTCGGGATTTATGTGGTGCCTTAAGCTTCTAGAGAGGTTACCACCACCAATCTGCCCCCACAGGTTCATGCTCTGATATAAGAAAAGTGTATCCATCCCGGAGAGTGTAGCGGCCATGACATGTTGCAACCCATATGATTTCATCCTCCTGGTTAGTAATACTAATATGTGACTATTCTAATTCCCCAATGAATCTGTTCCAATCCAAACTCCACCTCTTCGATAACCTGAAGTCCTGTGTAGATAACCATTCCTGTGAGATCCATGATGTGTTCCTTCCATCTACAATATTTGATAGTTGAGTGATACCTTCCAGTTCAAGTAACTGTATGAGATTTAGTGGCAAGATATGTGCATTTCCACATCCCAACCAAGCACCAATGCCAAGTCGAACAAGCTCACTATTTCCAAACTGCCATGCCAATCCTTGCTTAATGACATTTATGGAGTGTGTGATAGCTTTCCATATGATAGAGCAACCAGTGATACCCCGGTTCGGCCTACGAATCCATTCCATTACTTATAGCGAGTGAATATATTTATAATAAACCACCTCTTTCCATAAGCTATCAGATGAAATAATCTACCACCCCATCTTTGCTACAGGTGCCTTTGCGAATATGTTCAGATTCTTTATACCCCATCCTCCCCATTTTGTTGGTTTTCCAATTCTCTCCCATTTTACCCATACAAATGTCCTACCGAAAATTTTCCCTCTCCATAAGAATCTACAACATAATTATTGTATTCTGTTGATGATGCCTTTTGGTATCCAAGCTAGCACCATCCATTAGATTTTTGCAATAAGCCAAGTACATTTTGTTATTTGGTAATCGTTAGGCTTGAGTCTGAAGCCAAGATACTTGAGACCAACCTCCATTTCTTACCTCGTGAACTAAAAATGATGAAGTTCATGTCTTTTCTTGTTCTGTAAACAAGACAACAACATAATGGTTGATTTGTTGTAATTAGGCACCATACCTGTAGCTTTACAAAATAGGGATATAATATTATTGAAGCAAGTGGTGTCACAGATAGATCAATATAAAAAATAAGTACATCATATACAAATAATATATGCATTAGATAGGAAACATCTATCATCTTAACACCACCTAATGACCCATCAGCTTGAGCATTGGATATGAGTCTACTTAACCCTTCCATGATCAGGAGGAATAATAGGGGTGATAATGGACACCCTTTCCCAAGGCATCCTTAGCATGGAAAAAATTGGATGCAACCCCATTGATGAGTATGATATATGATGCAGATGTAAAACACCACATAATCCGTTTTATGAATGAGTGAAGGAAGCCAATCTGGGTCAGAATAAGTTGTAGGTAAGTCCAACTTGCTCTGTCAAATTATTTTGATAGATAAATCTTGAGTATGATACTCTTAGTGTTCTTGAGCTTAATAAAGTGGATTCCTTCTTGTACAGTCCCAATGGCTTCATGAATCTAGCAATGATTGAGAAATGCAAATTGTTCCATGGATATCATCTTATATAATATGGGCTTGATTCAAATTCCAATGATTTTTGAAATGATTTTGTGTATGCAATTGCATAAGGAAATAGGTCAATAATCATAAAATGATTGAGGGTTATCAACGTTGGGAATGAGTGCAATAAATGTAGAATTAAATCCATCGTGCATATTCCCTGAAAGTCTGCAGTCCTCAATTGTTATGGGTAGATCGACACCAATATGATCAAAAAAGGTAAGGTAGAATTCAATAGGCCATCAATCTGGTCCTGAGATTTTGTCTTTTTTGAACCATTTCAGTACAAATTCGATCTTCCCCAATGTGATCGGCTTGTTTAGTGTCTCCTCTTCCTCTTTCTCCACAAATCTAGGAAATATCCAGGCTAGGCGAAGTAGTTATGCAATGGTAGATTCTCTAGGCGCCCTATACATTTGGGAGAAATGTATAGTGCCCATGTCGGCAAGCTGATTCAAAGTATTGGCTTCCCTTCCATTATGATCTCTTAGTTTCCAAATTGTATTACTCAGTTTCTGCCCCCTGGCACATTGTTGAAAGAATTTCAAATTTTCGTCCCCAACCTTTAGCCATATAGCTTTGCTCTTTAATCTCCAAGTCTCCTCTTGCTATCCCAAGAGTCGAATCTTCTTTGTTTCCAACCTTATCAGGTGTTCCTTTCTTTCCATTGATGAATAACTAGCACTACTAGTGCCCTCCATCTCCAATATATCAGATTCAATTTTCAAAATAGTAGCTTCATCCCTTATCTTTTTCCCTTTTGTCCATATTATATTCCTGTGTTTGATCCAGGCTAAATTGCTAGCTATCACCTTAGCCGGTGTGGATTTGTTATCTTGTCCACAATGAATCCAAGATTCCATTACTATTTTGTGTAATTCTTCTTCTAGTAGCCAAGCAGAGTTAAATTTGAAAGGAGAATTTGGCTTATAATTTGAATTCATAATTTCCAAATATATCAGAAAGTGATCTTATATACCCCCCGATCCCATCCATTGTCTTATTTTGTCTAACCTCTCCACCAATGGTGATTTAATAATAAAGCGATCCAATCTTCTGGCCAATGCATCCTTGCCTATTCTCCTATTCCACCAGGTAGGCTGTATCTTGGCCGAGTCAATATTCATGAGGTTATTATTATCCAATAGGTGCTCAAAATACTCCATCAAGGGATCAGTTTGAGCCCTATTATCCCATGATTCAACATGTCCCAAGGAGATGTTTAGGTCTCCTCCTATAATGATATTTTCATTATTCATAAGAGATGTAATCGTCATATTATCCCAGAATCCCACCCTATTATGAAAAGGTTCATAAATATTAATCAATATGAGTGGTACATCAATTTCAGTGGCTGTAATGTCAGCTCCCAATAATCCTTCACCTCCCCATATATTCTCGATCTTGATATTCTTGTTATTTCATCCCATGGCGCATCCCCCAAATCTCCCTCTCACATCCAGTGTATGGAATGCCCAGCCAGGGAGTATCATCGATAGTAAAGAGTTGATAGTTACCCCCTCTCCCAATGTCTCTTGTAGAAATAAAACATCAACCCTTACCGAACCTAAAAGTCTTCTGAGTACCACTTTCTTGTCCAAGCTGGCCAAACCCCTACAGTTGAAGGATAGGCACTTCATGGGACAACCCGATTAGGGTTACCTTGTGCTCTAAGAACCCAGTCAATGGATATCTAAATACTAGTCACCACCTTGATACCAGCCCTTTGGATGGCTTTAGAAATGTTGGATTTCCTGCCCCTGGGCAATTTTTGAGCTCTTGTGGGGGGGTCCTCACCTAGTTCATAGGTGTGGGGTTTGGGGTGGGCTAGTGATCAGAGGTTATATCTATGAGAGCTATTTCTAGATGAATCCTCCTTTTTGGGATGAATTGAAGGTGAACCCATAATAATGGAAGGATTAGTTGCTAGTACAATGGGGGGAGCCTATGCAACATGACAAGTAATGGGACTCAAATGACATGCATATAAACCCAAACCCGAAATGCCAATATTCATAAAATTATGAGAAGAGGGAGGAGAGGATATGAGAGTACCCGTAATCATTTCAGGCCCCTTTGAGTGTGATTGAGTGACCCGAGCATCAAGTGTCCAGACGCCTGCTTAATGAAGATCCTCCCCAACTACCCTCCACCTTCTTGGGGGTTTTGTTATCGTGTTCGGTGCAGAAGTCGAGTCAACATTCTCTTGAGTCTCAGCACCCATTGTAACTAGTCTTATGGGGGTCTCAATAGGCACATTTGTAATCAATGGGCAATCCTTATACAAGTGCCCAACCTCATGACACCTTCTGCACCGAGATGGAATCGCTTCGTAATCAAGGATCTTCCATCCTATTATATCCCAATATTATAGCCGAAGGCTTTCAACTAATCCTTCTCTGGTGTCCAGATGTACCAAAATCCTAGCAATGGCTAAGCTACCAGATTCCATATATGATTTATTATGATCAAGATAAATGCCCGGGTCATCCCCAATGCATCTGAATACAACATCCGACCAAAATTGTAGGGGTAATCCTAGTATTCTAACCCATATAGGACCCACCCCCATATTATCTTTCTCTAGGTAGAATAATGGTGTCCATTGCTTGAGAACAACCAGAGTCATCTCAATGTGCCAATATTTGGACAGAACCCAATTAGCCTGGTTTGGTCGCATGAATATAAGAGAAAACCAACCTCTCATCATGGTAAGAACTATCAAAAATTGATCCAGTAAGTGTCCCCAGATCTCCATTGTCCAATGCTTTAACCTAGCAGAGGTGTAATTCCGACCTCTAACTTGGCCAACAATCACATTGCTTTCAGTACTCACGGCTTGCGCCATACTGATGCCCTCTCCAAATACCAATAATCCCCATCGATCACGCACCTTGGTACATTTGGATTTTTTCTTTCCCCCTGACCTTAGTGAGTGGTTTACCAGATTTTTGTCAGTCTCCTCGGGTTGATTCTTGTCTGAATCCGATGCTCTAATTTCCTCATTTTCTTGTTCTTGTCGAGGAATGCCACCAAAGCACCCAGATGTACGAGTCGAGTGTGGAGGTCGTGAGCCTTATGGGTCAACACTTATAAAACCTTGTGTGATATGCCCTATATTGTCAATGCCAAATGTGTCTACCCCAAATACATTCGTGCCACCACCTGCCATGAAAGTCTCACCATGAACATTTGTCTTCTATCCCTATTGCTCATATTCCCAATATTGGAGCTCAGATGATGACTAATTTTGCAAAATCGGGTGAGTCTAGTCCTCCTAGTAGTGTAGGTAATCCACATTCGTAGTTGTGCTTAGGTGAATAAACCCTAGGTCATTGATGTTGCCCTCCACATCGACCATCTCCGTTATATATGATTCTACCTGGATGTTCGGTTCTTGGGGTGGCTTCGATGTACACCCAACCGGTTGCCTATGTGGATCCTCTGCCCATATTTGGTTAGCATCCATTAAATCTAAAGAGTAATCGACGAGTTCCTCTTCCATATAAATGACATTCACACTATCACCATTTCAATGTCCCTATGCTCTGTTGTTCACTGCAATCTCCGACAAGCTTCGGCCTAGTTGTGCAAAAGCTATCATCCACAGTTCGTTCTCCTCTGCTTGTTGACTCGACTATTCCATGCTAACCGAGTGATATCTCCAACCGCCACAATCATATGCTTCTAGTGCTCTGTTCCATGTCTTCTTGCATCATTTTCAGTTTAGACACTCATCCATATGCCTCCCCCGTGACCGAGGGTTTCACCATTTTCGCACCAGGGTTTTCCTCACTAGGGTTATCTTCGCTCGGTTTTTCAGAAAATCTCTTCCAACTAGCCCTTCAAGCACTTTGTGTTACACACATTTTCAAACAAAAAAATATCTAATGTTGATTGTTGTTCCTTGAATATTTAAGGAAGGTTGATCCATGAGGAAATCGTTCAGTCTATTTTTAACCTACTGACCATGGATCAACATCCTATACACATGAGATGGTTGAAGAGAGGATCCTGACCTGGTCAAGTCATAACTTATTTTGTAATCACAATCTTTATTTATATTTCCATATAGTTAATTATTTAAATTATAAGTTAATTTATAATCTAGGATCTAATTTATTTATTTATTTTTACATATTCAATTATTTATATTATATTATTTTATATATTTAATTATTTAAATTATAAGTTAGTCTATAGTG
>APFE030873003.1:0-13506 GCA_000404065.3 Pinus taeda
CAGGAACCAGAAATTCAAATTGACAAAATGGAGGTGATGTAGATGACTCTAATTCCCCTGTTGATATGGATGTTTCTTATGATTGTGAATTGAACTTGTCTACAGATTTTGAACCAACTTCCTTTAAAGAAGTTGCTTCCTTCTCATGATGAATGGAAAGAAGCGATGCAAAAGGAGTATGATGCCCTCATAAAGAACGACACTTGGAATCTGGTTGATCCTCCATTTGGAACCAAACCAATTGGCTGCAAGTGGGTCTACAAGAACAAGTACAAAGCTTATGGCTCACTTGACAAGCACAAAGCTAGGCTTGTGGCAAAAGCCTTTGCACAGAAGGAAGGGTCGATTATGAGGAAACTTTTTCCCCCACAGCAAAATGGGCCACCATCCGGACACTCTTTGCACTAGCAGCTCAGAACAGTTGGAAAGTCCATCAAATGGATGTAAAAACTACCTTCTTAAATGGAGATCTAAAAGAAAATGTTTTTTGATGTCCCAGCCTGAAGGATTTGCTGTTAAAGGACATGAACATAAAGTATGCAAACTTGTGAAGTCCTTGTATGGCCTCAAACAAGCACCACGAGCCTGGTATGAAAAGCTAACTGAGCATCTTCTGAAACTCAACTTCAATCATTTTGATCTTGATGGTGCAACTTTATTTGTCAAGAAAGTTGGCAAAACAGTTGTATATCTTGTGGTATATGTAGATGATCTTTTAATGACAGGGAACAATGAAAGTTATATTGCATCCATAAAGAAAGAATTAGGAAAAAATTTTGAAATGACTGATTTGGGCTATGTTCATTACTATCTTGGCATTGAAGTAACCCAACATCCAAAATCCATATTTCTTTCTCAAAAGAAATACATTGGAGATTTGTTAAATAGATTTGGCATGACAGAGTGCAATCCTCTTTCTACTCAAATGGAACAAAACTTAAAGCTCACATCTATTGAAGGAAAGGAATTTGAGGATGCAACAAAGTATAGACAGCTTGTAGGAAGTCTCAACTACCTTACTACTACTAGACCAGACATTTCATTTGCTGTTGGAATCCTCTCCAGGTTTATGCAAAAGCCTTGTGAGGGACATTGGTCTGCTGCAAAAAGAGTTCTAAGGTACTTGAAGGAAACTCAAGACCTTGGAATCAAGTATACACAGGTAGACGACTTCAGCTTGATTGGATACTCTGATTCAGACTTCGATGGAGACAAAGAAACTGGAGTATCTACTTCAGGATATGCTATGAGTCTTGGATCAGGAGCTGTCTCTTGGAGATCACGCAAACAATCAGTTCTAGTAGATTCCACAACGGAAGCAAAATACGTGGCAGCAGTTGAAGCAACAAAAGAAATTGTGTGGCTCAGAAAAATTCTTGAAGATTTGCAGGTGAAACAAGTACAATCAACTCCACTCATGATTGACAACACCTCTGCAATAAACTTGGCCAAGAACCCAAAGTTTCATGATCGTACAAATCATATCAATACTAAATATCATTTGATCCGACATCATGTTGAGGCCAAAACAATCCATCTCCGCCATTGTTCGACAAATGAGCAAATTGCAGACATCTTCACCAAAGCGCTTGGAAGAGAAAAGCTTGAAAGATTCAGAACGATGCTTGGACTCACCAACATCCCTTCAGATTAAGGGGGGGAATGTTGACACCTAATCCGAAACGGATGGGTGAACTAGACAGTCATCAAGAAGATGAACTGATCCGTCTTGTTTGTGTATATAAATGTGTGTTAGCTAATGAATAATACATCAGTTTTTCTCCCACTCATTCTGGAGTTACCCTGGCCTGACAATATCTCTAATCACTTGTAGTAAGGGAACCTGGATGCAAATATTCCTTAGTTATGTTATCAACTCATTTTCAGAACATTCAATAGGCTTTTCCAAGTTAAGACTATATGAATAAGGATGTGAGCTAGATGATTGTAGGGATTTCAATGTTGAAGGAATATACCATGTTTTATTACTACATGTTTGAATGGGGCTATCCTCCTTATATTTCTCTTTATTGACCACTAGAGATATTTATTGAGAACATTTTTTTACCTAATGTAACAGCCTTGGTCAAGAAATAATCATCATCATCACTAGTTGGGTACTAAGAAAAGCAAGAATTACCATCTCAAGCTTTGTAACAAAGAAACTTTTCTTGATCTTGATTTCTGGCCTAATGTGTTGACCTAATCACATAGCATCTATGAGCTCATCTGGGATAGATTTACAAGATAGGATCTTGCATACAGGTCAGCAAGATTTCAGGTATATGGATATTGTGCATAGGTTGTAGCAGAGTATAGGTACAAGTATAGGTACAGGTAGTGGTATAGGTACAAGTAGTGGTACATGTACCAGTACAAGTAGTGGTATAGGTACATGTACAGGTAGTGGTACAGGTACAGGTATACATGTAGGTGCATAGGATATGGATTATTGTCTTGTGGTAGATGGATTGGTTAGGTTTAGAGACAAGATATATGTTCCAAACAAAAGTGAGCTCAAGAAGTTGATGTTGAGGGAGTTTCATGTGAAACCATATTTAGGTCACCCAGGCTATCAGAAGATGCTAACAATAGTAAATAAATGCTATTATTCATAGAATTTGAAGAGATACATAGCATATTTTGTGGCTAGGTTCTTGGATTGTCAGCAAGTGAAGGCGAAGTGTAAGCATCTAAGTGGACTGCTACAACTGATTGTGATTCCAAGATGGAATGGGAGATCATTTCCATGGACTTTATCATAGTTTTTCTGAGGACAGTGAGATAGCATGATTCCATCATGGTAGTGGTGGACAGTTTAACAAAGGTAGTTCATTCCTGTGAATTCTACATACTCAGTGAGTGAGGTAGCACAGGATTTCATCAAGGACATGGACATATTGCATGGAGTTCCAAAGAAGATTTTGTTAGATAGGGATGTGAAGTTCACTTCCAAGTTTTGGAAGGATTTATTTGCAGGTTTGGGCACATAGTTAGCCTTCATTACATCTTATCACTCGCAAACAGATGGACAGATAGGGAGGATCCATAGGATATTGTAGGACATGTTGAGGATGTATGTGATGCATCAGTAGCAGAAGTGGAAAGAGTACCTTCCACTGGTAGAGTTCTCTTACAACAATGGGTATCAGGAATCACTGAGGATAAGTCTGTCTAAGGCATTCTATGGGCGGAGTTGTAATACTCCCAGTAGTTGGAGTGATCCAGTTAACAGGTTTTTTATTGGACCAGACATGTTGGCAGACATGGAGTGGGAAATGCAGGTAACCAGGAATAATTTGAAAGTATCATATTATTGGGAGAAGAGCTATGTAGATCAGAACAAGTTGTTTAAGCATTTTTCGGTTGGGGAACAAGTGTACTTGCGCATCAAACCGAAGAACAAATCCTTGCGGATTGGATCATGTGCCAAGATGGCACCCTGGTTTTGTGGACATTTTATGATTATTGAGAGGTTTGGACTAGTAGCCTATCAACTTGCACTCTCTGACAGTGAAATTCCTTGATGTTTTCCATTTCTAATTCCTTATGAAGTATGTTAAATATGTTGATCATGTGATTGAATGGCGAGTATTGTAGGTGGATAAAGAATGATAATTCCAGCTGGAACCATAGTTCATTTTGTAGAGAAATATGTGCATACTATGGAACCGAGCAATCGAGCAGGTTAAAGTGCAATGGAATCACTTTGGTCTCGATGAAGCTACATGGGAGATGGTGGATCAGATGCGAGCTATATATCCTTCCTTATTCCTTGGTTGAGCGAAGTTTTGGTATATGTCTTTGGTATATGTTTTTGGTGCATGTTTTGGTGATGTTTGGTATATGTACATGTGTATATGGATGTAAATACCACCATGAGCTATGTTATAAAGCTCCATTAAGCGGTATGGGTGTCATGTCTTTATGATGTTATAGTTGTTATGTTGTCATGTTGGTTTTCTTCTTAGCAGGTTGATCATTATAAATACTGCAACGAGCTAAGTTATAAAGCTCCATGGGTAGTATGTTTTTCTTACAACAACCTTATTGGTTGTAGGTGTTGTTTAAAACCAAGGATGGTGTTCCCCCAGGGGTGAGGGTTATGTAATAGCCCTTGTGAAAATTCCATGTAATAAAAGTTAATAAAGGCAAAATAATCATCATGGTTGATGGGACACTTATTCCAAGCTGAATTTTGGGCAAAATCATAGTGATGTGGATCACTTGTGGTTTATTATTGGCTAAGGAAATTAGCAAAGGCAATGGGAAAGGCTTTGGAAATGAAAAATAGAATTTTTGGCACATTTATTTATGAAAATAATGGAAATTAGGAGAAAAAGGAGGTGAAAGGACAAATGGTGCATGTGAGGGGGAAAATGAAAGAAAATAATGGAAAATGAAGAAAATAGAGGCCTCATTAATAAAAAGGCTTCGAGGATCAGTTCATAGACTTTTTCCAGTTCAGTTTTGGAGCTCTCTCTCTATTCTCTCTCTCATACTCTTGGAAACTTAGGGTTTTCTTGGAGCACACTTGGAGAGTGTGGCATACTTGGAGTTTTTGAGAAAGAAGGCAAAGGAAAATTAGGAAAGCACGAGAGGATATCGACATCAAAAAATACAATAGGTTTTACTTGTAGGTACTGAGTTGCACGTATGCTTCCCTCACTATTTTTTTCATGCATGACATATGCATGTGGTTTATTGGTCATGGTTTGTCACCAGCATGGAGGATTTCCTGGATTGTTAGTGGATTCGCCTAGCCTTGACATTTCCTCGATAATCATGGTGTTGTGGGTTCATTTCTTTGTTTTTCTGGTTGGTTCTCATGTTTCCTTAGCTTGGGTTGAGTTACATGTTCCTAAAAGCCCTAGTTGGACAAACGCTTTGGAAGCCCTGGAACAGATTGGGTTGAGTTACTGGTCCTAGAAGCCTTGGTTAGAAAAATGCTTTGGAAGCCCTTGGTGGGTTGAGTTACTAGTTTTGGAAGCCCTGGTTGGTCAAACACTCTAGAAGCCCCATGGTAGTTGTGGGTTGAGTTACTAGTCCTTGAAGCCTTGGTTGGAACAAATGCTCTAGAGCCCTGGAAAGCTTCAGTAGAGACCAATTTGATGATAATTTTCTGATGTCCGACCGTGCATTAGGGAACTTTTGAGGTCTAAAATGGGCCTCCTAAGAAAAATGTACAACCAAAATAAACTTTATAAGAACCAACAGGATTCAAGATGATGATGTCAACCATGTGGGATGATTCACCATTTTTGGAGTAAAAAAAGTAAAAAGATTGAAAAATAATCAACTCTTATTTTCAACATATCTCCCTAAGGTTTTACTCAAATTTTGAGAGGGAGTACTCATTGGATGCAAAATTTAATTCCTCATCCAAAGAGTACCCATGTTGCATACTTTTGATGGACCACGCTACAAGAAAAATGAGAAATACATGAAAAATGTGAGGCAATCACATTTTTATGTATTTCTCGATTTTCATGTAGCAGGGTCCATTGAAAGTATGCAACATGGGTACTCTTTGGATGAGACATCAAAGTATGCATTTAACAAGTGTTCTGCTCAAAATTTGAGTAAACCCATAGGGAGATAAGTTGAAAAAACATTTTTTTCTTTTTTCCCTCTAAAATTCAATGATGTCATCTAATCTTATTTTATTATTTCCACTATTATTTTATAATTTCCTTAGGAGGCCCATTTTAGACCTCGAAAATCTCGTCATGGAGGTGGAATCACTATTTGATGGGTTGAGGTGGCTGGCCTCCGGCAGCCTTGGATGGTTTTGCATTGATGTGTTTTATGAGATCCCGCACTCATGCTTAGAATATGGCACGGGGGTGACTAGCTGAAGAGGGTTTCGGGCCAGCCATGTCTACGGTTGGATGGATCATGGAAATCCCACAAATGGTTGGCCTTTACATCATTAATATGAGGTTATTACTCCTTTTTATTTCATGAGTATTATATTAGTTTATATGTGGATTATATGGTTGTTGTTTCCTTGGTATTTCTATTTTTTTCCCGAGGAGAAAATATCATAATTTTCATTAATCAAAGAAAATTACATGTTGTAAATTCCATAGGCATATGCGAGAACCGTGACCTTGGTCAACTATGGACTGTTTGTAATTGTAAAGAACTACAAAATGACCTTGTGAAGGGTATACTGATAGTAACTATTCATATACATTTTAATTAGATAATTCAAAATTTCACCATTGGTGATTCTTGATCTATATGACAAAAAAATAAACACAAAATTATGATAAGTTAGGGCCTGTCATCCCTCTGTAATTCTTGTTCTACATATGGTTTGTGGAAGAAGCAATAGATCCGCTCAGGTGAGTGCTCTGTAACCAGCCATTCTCCTCGAGGATGATGCATTTCCTCTTTCGATAGCTTGTCTCCTGATTAATTACGCTCCCTCTCCTTGGCTAGCTCCCTTGACAAGTCTTGTAATTTACACAAACCCAATTAAGGTTGGAACTGTAAGTTGTGACTTGCTGAGCTGAGAAAGTACATTCAAGCACGGATCTGGCACAGTAACAACATCCACATTTGGATCTATTGTGCAGAATGGAAAATTGGTTGCTTGAGCTTTTCCATTTTCAACCAGTGCTTTTCTATTGTTATTATGTTGGTTACGAATATGTATTATACAGTGACTATGTATGGCGCTCATCATGTTTTCACTTTTAAATGAATGCACATTGTATCTATGGCCTAATGGATGAAACTACAACTAATGTGTTGAGGCATCAATGCTTCTTAGTGAATCTCATATGAGTATGAGACCCCTATGCTTAGATATGTTGTTTATACATGTAAATTTCATATTTGTGATATGTTTGAAGAAATGTATGTCATGGCTAGTAAGGGTCCAGTCAATCGATTGTTTAAGTAATTTCATTTTTATCATCACTCCATTAATATATATATATTTCTTCTGAAGGTATCATTAGTTCTGGGGAGTGACCTGGGCTCTGGGCTTGAAAAAGTGGCTCAAATCCCAGGGACACAGGCATAGCACTAGGCAGAAAATTCCCTGGACATTGGCATAAATGTGCAATCCAAACATAGGTCCTCAATTGATTGGATGCACCATTTGTACAACTTGGAAATTTATACAACCATTAGTATAATGTCCCTAAACTTTAATCTCAACTGGTTCTTCCTCTGAATTGGCATGCATGAGTTATTTATGAGTGAATATTTAGTTAACTAGTGTGGTATTGAGGATGAACTATTGATCGTCCCCACTACTAGACCTCCTACTAGTTCCTCCAATAGTTAGAACTAGTTTAACTAACTATAACTCAGTTAGACTAAGCTAATTAATTATAACTCAAAAGAACTCAACCTGGACCCCTACAATTTAGGTATCACTCTACATAACTCTAAATAGACTTCTAACTCAAATTCCTAAGTCAGTTAAGTCAATTTAACTTAATTAACTATTACAAGTTGCTATGAGAATATATTTTCAATTTAATTCCTAATTTATTTCATGGATAAATTAAATTAGAATTTCTATATGTTAATTTTAACATTTCTTGCTGTTATTTTCAACACTCCCTCTGAACAAGAAAGGACTTAACATATATCCTAATCAAGTACCTTTGGAATGTTCTACATGTAACACTTATCTATAATGTTGTTGCTACTACAACTTCTGAAACTAAAAAAGCATCCAAATTGAATCAGTATGATGCATCAATCACCAGAGTGTCTAACAGCTACTAACTATTGCACTGTCTACTAAAAACTTTGTGTTGTTACTAACTTTGCACTGTGTCATATGAATTGTTGCCAACTCTACTCTATGCTCTTGTCGTAGCAGCTACAACCACCCTCCCAAATTATGCCTCGGCTTCATTTTGGAGCCTCCCTACCAACCTTTCATGGCAACATGTCTTGCCTTGTGTGGTACACAAGCTTCAATAATTTTTGCCTAGAATGACAACCTGTCCATCAAATCTTGTTGCATTCCCCTCACAGTTTGTTTCACCAGACTTGGTCCAGCTACAGGCTAAGCAACTCCCTCAAGAAATTATGCAATTCAAGAGGGGAACTAGCCTTCCCTTCAAAAATTACGCAATTATGTCTGGTAGCCTGATGGGCTCCAGAATTGCGCAAATTTTCTTGTCATTGTTCACTGGAAAAATTGTGCAATTCCTCCCAGCAAGACTGCTCAGCCCAAAAATTGGGCAATCCAGGGAAAAAATCAACTTCTCTGCCCAGAAATTATGCAATCCCTCTAGGCAGCTAGCATAGCTCCCTCCCAAAAATGTGCATTCTTTTATCCCAACTAATCAGACTATTTCATGTGCATTTGAGATGACCGATTCCCTTCGAGACTGAACAAAACTGATTTTCATGCATGGGCTGCTTCTCCGAAAGTAGTATGCAAACGCATCCCTTGATTCAAGGAGCTATTTTTAGTAGCTAAAGGTTGCATGCAAGGATCATTTTAGAAACCTCCCACCAAGTGTCGCTCTTCCTAGATTTGTGGCATGCGCATCACATCTTCGATTTTATCAAAACTCATGAACCAGACACTGTAGAGCTCATTCCTCATATCGACCTTCCATCTCTAACATCCCACATTGCATATAGGATTCGTAGGCACATTCAACTCAGTTGTTTTTGGGTAAGCCCGCCTTTCATGTCTTTGGTTGTATTTTTGTCGCTTTTGTGTTTCACTTTGTGTGATTATTTTCTGCTTGATTTTAGTGAGCACTTGCTATCATTTTGATGCATGTTAGCTTGTAGAAGCACCGTTTCACTTTTTGTTTGCATCTCACTATTGTTGCATGCATGACATTTTTTTGCACGGACGGTCGTTGTTGTGGCAAATCACTTCACACACATGCATGCTTTCCCGTTTTCTGAATCTTACACTTGTTGTTTGCATGAATGATCATTCACTCTTTTTTGCACTCATCTCATCATAAATTCACACTTCTCATGTTTTCAGTCACCCGTCAGCTAGGCTGTGTTGGCATTATGGCACAGGTTTGGAGCTATGGCACAGGTTTGGAGCTATGGCACAGGTGTTGTCCTTGATGGCAACCTTCTTTGGCATCAGATCTCAGTTCAAGTACTCAGAAAGTAGAAAAAGACATATACGCAGGTTCATCTAGACGAAGGCGCGTATACACGCGGGTTACACATTACAAAAGCGCGTATATGTTGGGGATCATTCTTTTGGTCCATGGCAGTTAGATCTTGGAACTTGAACCTATGTTTTGGACCATGGCGTCTCGTCAGATGTGTTGATCCCTAGTTTTGGGTTCATGGTATTGAAATTTATGGTTTTGGACCATGGTATTGGGGAAGGCCTAAGGCTAAAAAGAGGAAGGAGATCTTGTGACAAAATGACCATCTGAATATTATTGAAGATCTGATAAAGTGCTAGAGCTGGTATATTGGGTGGTGATGCAGATCTGGATCTGAAGGAAGGAGGAACCTTAGTGCAAAAGGAAGGATAAGGTTTATTCATGGGTCATAATCTTTAAGCCTAAATGATAGTATCTTTGTATGATTTTGATCTGCTAGATGTGGCGCTTGTTTGATCTATAAGTCTGAAAATCTGGGTTAATTAGTGATTGAATATCTGGAAGAGTATGTTGTCCTTTATAGATCTGTACGCAGGTTTAGTGAAGAAAAGGCGCGTATACATGCAGTTTCAGTTAAGTGAAGGCGTGTATACGCATGTTGTTCCATACGCAGATGTGTATGCACGCAAGTTACAGACTATTGAAATAGCGTATATGCTTTAAGTTGTGATCTAGTTGCTTTCGCTTATTGCTGCTGTGTTCTGGGTTCTGTTGTGTGGTTTCTGGTACTGTGTTTTGGGTAAAGCTGGCAGAGAAGTATCTACTTGATCTCAGATCTAGTTGGTGAAAAGGAGTTTGGTTGATGAAGAATTTCTTGATGATTGTTTGATGTTCATGGATCCAGTCTGAAAATTGATGAAACGTGGTCCCTGGAAGAAAGAGATGGTTGTAGCCTTCTGTAGGCTAGCACCTACGTACTAGTACCTTGGCTAGTGCAAGAGCTAAGGGGGTTGTAGCTCCCTTCCAAGAGAAGCTGGAAAACGAGAGAGAGTTGTAGCTTTCTGCAGGATTGCAGCCTGCGTACTGGTAAAAAGACTACACCAGTATATTGTAAAAGAAGTTTCTAATTGAAAAGAAGATAGAGACGAATTGCAGCGGGTGGTTTTCACCCACATTGGGTTTCCACCTTATATCTTTTGTTCTTGTGTGTGACTGTTTCTCTGCTCTGTTTTACTATCTCTGGTTACTGCTATTTGATTCTGCATCACAGATTAACAATCATCATCAAAAAGATTAAGTAAAGTAAAAGCTTGGTTTGTATACGCGGGTTTCCTTCTGCATAATAGTGTATATATGCAGGCTAATTAATCTGAAGTAGCACATATAAGTTGTGTTGAAAAAGGAATAATTACCTTGATAATACGGATTCACCCCCCCCCCCCCCCCTCTTAGCATTATTTCCAACATTGGTATCAGAGCAGGTCTTTGAAGAAGCTTGATCGCTTGAAGGAAGATCTTTTATCATGAGCAACTATGAGAGGGAAGCATCAATCAGGCCACCGGTTTTTGACGAGACAAACTTCGTATATTGGAAGGTAAGAGTTACTGCCTATCTTCAATCTTTGGGTACTGAAGTATGGGATATCATAGATACAGGGTATACTTTTCCAGCATCAACTCCCACAGATCCGACTGAAAAGAAGAAATATGAAACGAATGCAAAGGCGGTCAATACTCTATTGGGATGTCTATCACAATCTGAATTGTCAAAGTCATGCAGTATAAATCAACTAAGGAAATACGGGACAAGATTGTTCTGAGCTATGAGGGAGATGAACAGGTAAAAAGGGAAAAACTCCAAACTCTTAGAATTCAGTATGAAAATCTCAGAATGTATAATGGTGAAAGTGTGGCTAACTATTTTCTTTGTGTAGATGAGATTGTAAATTGTATGAAAATTTTGGGTGAAGAAGTAAAGGAGGTTGTTGTAGTTGAAAAAGTTCTAAGATCTTTGTCCCCTAGGTTTGAATCAAAAGTTTCTGCTATAGGAGAAAAAGAAAAGCTTCAAGACCTTAAAATGTCACAGTTGCATGGAATTCTAACTGTTCATGAAATGAGGAAAGGTGGACCATGAGACAGAAGAGAAGCTGCCTTCAAGGCTTCTGGCAAAGGAAACTACTATGAGTTTGAACACATATCAGAAGAAGAAGAAGAATCAAATTTTGTCAAAAATCTTCAACGGGGCACTGGACATTTCCGAGGTAAGTTACCATTCAAATGCTTTGCTTGTGGAAGAGTAGGTCACTATGCTGCCAAATGTCCTCACAAAGATAAGATTGGAAAGAGGAAGGAACCTATTAGATGGAACAAGAAACAAAATGCAAATAAGAAAAGCTACTACACTCATGAAGATAGTGATGGACTATCAAATAGCGGTGAAGATGAACGACGTAACCACTATAAGCTTTTAATGGCATTTGAAGATGATGATTACATGGATGCTATAGATGTGGATGGTTTTTATGATGAAATTACTAGACTCAAAAGATGTTTAGATGAAAGTAATGTGATCATTGACTCTCTACAATCTCAACTTGATGAGAAAGAAAAATATCTTGATAAGTTAGAATGTGAAATTGTTGGCCTTAGAAAAGAAATTGAGAAAACAAAGGCTCTTAATCTTAAATTTGTTAAAGGATCTGAAACCCTGGATGAGATTATCAGTGTGCAACGTTCCCCTCTAATCAAGACAGGTCTAGGGTATAATGGAGAAGCATCTCAAGTCTCCACCTCTAAAAGTTATCTTGATGCAGCAAGAAGGAGTGAGCAAAGGCCTAATAGAAATCATCAGGTAAATCAGGGATATTCTTCTTCAAGAACAAATAAAGACTATCAAGAAAATCGGGGGCATGTTACCTTAAGGACAAACAGAAGCTACAATCAGTCACAGGTAAAATCTTCCAAATTCTCTTCAAGAATGGATAGCAGTAGAAGCTATAATCGGTTGAATGATAGTCGCAAGAATTTCTTCAATGGCCAATGTTTCTCTTGCCATAACTTTTGTCACAAAGCAGCTCAATGTGTTGCCTATAAGACAATCATGACTAGAGAAGCACAAAAACAAAGAAGTATGCCGGAAATCACAAAGAGGACCTGTAACAACTTTTCTGCCCTTGAAAGTGAAATTGAATGCTCTATTTGTAATAATTTTGGTCATGAAGATTCTGAATGCAGGAGAAGGTTTTGGAAAACAACTCAAAAGGAACATACCCCAAGTGCCAAAACATGGAGAATGAAGGAACCGCAACCGGAAAGATGTGGGATAGCTTTATATGCGGAAGGACAAGAAAATCAATGGTACATCGACAGGATGTTCGAAGCATATGACAGGTGATAAAGAAAAACTTGAATCATATACTACTTTAGAAAAGGGAAAGAAAGTTTCTTTTGGAAATGATACTCTGGCAGCCATAAAAGGAAAAGGCATTACTCAGTTGAAAGAGGATGTCAAAGCTGGAAACGTTTTGTATATTGATGGTTTGAGGCATAATCTATTAAGTGTTAGTCAAATATGCGATAATGGAACCGAGGTAACATTTCGATCAGATGGGTGTAGTGTTCATGATCTTGATACAGGAAGAACAGTTCTCAAAGGTAGAAGAACTCCAAATAATCTATACATATTTGAAGAAGGAGAACAACAATGTTATTTGAGCAAGAATGATGAACACTGGTTATGGCACCGGAGGTTGGGGCATCTAAGCTTTTCACAATTGAGGAAAGCATGAAAGTACCAGGTAGTTCGTGGTCTTCCAGACATCAAAATTCCAGACAACACCATATGCAAATCATGTCAGTTTGGGAAGCAAACCAGAACTAACTTTCCTAAAAAAGAAAGATCAACCAGCATGCCTCTTGAGCTAGTTCATACAGATGTATGTGGTCCATTTAGGACAAGGTCACCTCGAGGAGAATAATACCTCATATTATTCATTGATGACTTCTCCAGGATGGTTTGGTTAGGACTTATGAAGCACAAGGATGAAGCATTCGAAAAATTCAAATCATTCAAAGCCTTGGTTGAAAATGAATCAGATTACAAAATTAAGTGTCTCAGGTCCAATAGAGGTGGAGAGTTTACCTCAAATGAATTTTTCGATTTCTGTGAAGAACATGCAATAAGAAGGGAATTCTCCACAACTAGGACTCCTCAGCAAAATGGAGTGGTGGAAAGGATGAATGGAACAATCCAACAAATGGCTCGTGCTATGCTTGATGAATCTGGAACTCCCGCAACTTTCTGGGGTGAAGCTGCATATGCTGCGGTTGTTATTCTCAACAAAACAAATTTCTGAGTGAACAGCACTCAAACTCCACATGAGCTCTGGTATGGTAAAACTCCTTCGGTAAAGCATTTCAAAATTTTTGGGAGCAAATG
>APFE030873003.1:16693-47137 GCA_000404065.3 Pinus taeda
ATGGCTTGGAAGATGCAAAACCAGTATGTACTCCCATGGTTACAAGATGCAGTCTCAGTGCAAATGATGAATCAGCAGTTGTGCATCAACCAACCTACAGGTATAAGATTGGAAGTTTACTTTATTTGACAGGTACCCGACCAGACATCATGCATGCAGTAGGAATAGTTGGGAGATTTCAAGCAAATCCAAAGGAAACTCATCTTCAAGCAGTGAAGAGGATTTTCAAATATCTTTAAGGGACTCAAAACTATGGCTTATGGTATCCTAGAGATACAGATCTCACAGTTCATGCTTATACAGATGCAGATTGGGCCGGAAGCATGGATGACAGGAAGAGCACAAGTGGTGGAGCATTCTTTATGGGTTCCAGATTAGTATCCTGGTTCAGCAAGAAACAAAGTTCGATTGCCTTATCTACAGCTGAAACGGAATATGTGGCAGCTGCATCTTGTTGCACTCAACTCCTTTGGATGATGCAGACCCTGCAGGATTTTCAAATCACTTGTACACCACCTATCGCCATCTTATGTGATAATACAAGTGCAATCATCATTTCAAAAAATCCTGTCATGCATTCAAAAACCAAGCATATACCGATCAAGTATCACTTCCTTCGAGAACAAGTGTTGGAACAAAAGGTCAAATTGGAGTATGTTCCTTCTAAGGAACAAGTTGCTGACATTTTCACCAAACCACTGCCCAGGGAAACTTTTGAAAATCTCAGACAGAAGCTGGGAGTTGTTGATGTATCATCTTACTGTTAAATCTTATCAGTTTCAGAGAAAAATGGGTGTATGCGTGTTGGATAAGGTGTATCCGCATACATACGCTAGTTTGTACAGAGAAAGTCACGTATATGGAGGCTTGATGGATATCAGAAGGAGCAGGCTCTGGTTGAAGATATTCTGATGTGGGTCTGACAGAGACCATATGGCACAGGTTCAGGGGGAGCAGATAATCTTTTAATAATGCATTGTTGGCATTATTTTAGAAGCTTTTGGTTCGATTTCATAGCTGTTGTTGATTTTAGGTGGAACAAAGACAGAGGGCGAACAAAAGGAAATCTTGGTTGCTGATCTAAATGATGATTGACAGTCGCTGCTGCTATCAGTTGTTTATGACTTTTTCATGTTTTAAATATTCGTCTCTATGTCATGTATCTCTTTCTTATATGGTGTCAAGGTCATGTAACGGCCTATTTTGGTTTCCCCACTATGCCTAGGATGAAGATGTAATGTATTTGGTCATCATATGTAAATTTCTGATGTATTCCACTTGGTTGGATGGATGATCCCCACTTGGTTGGGTGATGGATGTATGTATTAAGTATTTTTGTGATAGGAAGGTCTTGTATTGTTGCATAAGTCTCGGTTCTTCTTAAAGAACATCCTTTTGCAGATCTTGCCTACAGTCAGGGGGAGCATGGTCAGCATAGCAGGACAGAAATTTCAACATGTACTCAGGGGGAGCACAACCCTTTGCCCTTGACGACAAAGGGGGAGAATGATCTTGGTGTTGCCATCAAGTCCAAAGGGGAAGATTGTTGGCATTATGGCACAGGTGTTGTCCTTGAGGCAACCTTCTTTGGTATCAGATCTCAGTTCAGGCACTCAGAAAGTAGAAAAAGACATATACGCAGGTTCATCTAGATGAAGGCGCGTATACACACGGGGTATACATTACAAAAGCGTGTATATGTTGGGGATCATTCTTTTGGTCCATGGCAGTTAGATCTTGGAACTTGAACCTATGTTTTGGACCATAGCATCTCGTCAAATGTGTTGATCCCTAGTTTTGGGTTCATGGTATTGAAATGTTATGGTTTTGGACCATGGTATTGGGGAAGGCCTAAGGCTATAAAAGAGGAAGGAGATCTTGTGACAAATTACCATCTGAATTATTATTGAAGATCTGATAAAGTGCTAGAGCTGGTATATTGGGTGGTGATGCAGATCTAGATTTGAAGGAAGGAGGAACCTTAGTGTAAAAGGAAGGATAAGGTCTATTCATGAGTCATAATCTTTAAGCCTAAATGATAGTATCTTTGTATGATTTTGATCTGCTAGATGTGGCGCTTGTTTGATCTATAAGTCTGAAAATCTGGGTTAATTAGTGATTGAATATCTGGAAGAGTGTGTTGTCCTTTATAGATCTGTACGCATGTTCAGTGAAGAAAAGGCACGTATACGCGTAGTTTAGGTGAAGTGAAGGCACGTATACGCATGTTTTTCCATACACAGATGTGTATGCACGCAAGTTATAGACTGTTGAAATAGCGTATATATTTTAAGTTGTGATCTAGCTGTTTCTGCTTATTGTTGCTGTGTTCTAGGTTCTGTTTTGTGGTTTCTGGTACTGTGTCTTGGGTACAGCTGGCAGAGAAGTATCTACTTGATTTCAGATCTAGTTGGTGACAAGGAGTTTGGTTGATGAAGAATTTCTTGATGAATGTTTGATGTTCATGGATCCAGTCTGAAAATTGATGAAACGTGGTCCCTGGAAGAAAGAGAAGGTTGTAGCCTTCTGTAGGCCAGCACCTACGTACTAGTATCTTGGCTAGTGCAAGAGCTAAGGGGGTTGTAGCTCCCTTCCAGGAGAAGCTGGAAAATGAGAGAAAGTTGTAGCTCTCTGCAGGTTGCAGCCTGCGTATTGGTAAAAAGACTACACCAGTATATTGTAAAAGAAGTTTCTAATTGAAAAGAAGATAGAGACGAATTGCAGCCGGTGGTTTTCACCCACATTGGGTTTCCACCTTATATCTTGTGTTCTTGTGTGTGACTGTTTCTCAGCTCTATTTTACTGCCTCTGGTTATTGCTATTTGATTCCGCATCACATATTAACAATCATCATCAGAAAGTTTAAGTAAAGTAAAAGCTTGGTTTGTATACGCGGGTTTCCTTTTGCATAATCGCGTATATACACAGGTTAATTAATCTGAAGTAGCGTATATAATTTGTGTTGAAAAAGGAATAATTACCTTGATAATACTGATTCCCCCCCCCCCCCCCCCTCTCAACATTATTTCCAACAGTTGAAAGTCCTGAACCAAACCAAACTGATATTTGGAAACTACTCTTTGATGGCTCTTGCGCAAAAGATGGAGCAGGAGCTGGAGTAGTTTTAATTTCACCTGAAAAGGAAAATATAACCCAATCATGTAAATTAGACTTCGAAGTCACTATAGCTGAATACGAAGCTTTTCTTTTAGGCTTGAATTTAGCCAAAAGCTTGAAAGTTCAAAACTTGAGTATTTTTACTAATTCTGAGCTTATTGTTAAGCAAGTCAAGAATGTTTGCCAGACCAAGCACCCAAGACTTAGGTCCTATCAAAATGAAATATGGGATTTAGTTGAAAACCTTTTTGATGCTTTTAATTTGACTCATATTCCTAGAGATCAAAATATTCATGCGGATGCCTTAGCTGTCTCTGCCAACACTTTTAAAATTCCTGATCATACTGATGTACTCTATCAGATTCAAGTCAAATATAGGCCATCTATCCCAAACAATTTGAAACATTGGAAAATATTCGAAGATGATGAACAATTGAAATCATTTCTCCATGTAATAGATGATTTTTCATTTCTGCAAATTGATGATGATAGAGTTGAAATCAATGAAAACACATACAAAAATAATAGTTCAAATTTTAAAATGTAGATTGTTGATCACAACATTATTCAATTATCAAATAATTTTATTCCAAAGGGACTCATTCCTTTAGAAAAATTATTCGATCAAAATGATGTTTTTTGAAACCCATAGTCTATTTCTTCAGAAGATGACATAGAAGAGCTTAATTTTGGAACTGATAAACATGTCAAAAAAATTAAAATATGCACATCTCTAGACCCTGAAATCAAAGCTCGGTATTTTAAATTACTGCAAAATTATAAGGATGTTTTTGCCTGGACTTATGTTGATTTAAAAACCTATGATACATCGTTAATACATCACAAGATTCCTCTAAACCCAGAAGCAAAATCGTATCAACAGAAGCTTAGAAGGATAAATACAATGCTTCTACCAATTGTAGAAAGAGAAATTAAGAAAATGTTAGATGCTCATATCATCTTCCCTCTTAGATATTCTAATTGGGTTGCAAATCTAGTTCCCGTTAAAAAGAAAAATGGAGAAATAAGACTCTGATTGGATTTTAGAAATTTGAATAAGGCATCATTAAAAGATAATTATCATTTTCCCAAAATGGATCAGTTACCTCAATTGGTTTCAAGAGGACAAAGACTTTCTATGCTTGATGATTTTTTCAGGTTACAATCAGGTGAATGTTGATACAACAGACAGAGAGAAGACAACCTTTACTACACCCTGGGCTACATTCATGTACGCTAGGATGCCATTTGGTTTAACCAACGCTGGAGCAATGTTTTAGAGAGCTATGGACATAGCTTTCATGGGTCAGATAAATAAATTTGTAGTTATTTATCTTGATGACATAACTGTTTTTTCTAAATCTAATCAGAAACATCTAAAGCACTTAATGAAGGTTTTTGACAGGTGTAGAAAATTTGGAATATCATTGAACCCTAAGAAGTCCTTGTTCGCTGTCAAAGAAGGAAAATTTCTAGGCCATATAATTTCAATGGAGGGAGTAGTAATTAATCCCAAACGAGTATCTGCCATTGAATCATTGACCTTGCCTAGAAATAAGAAGCAGATTCAATATTTTCTAAGCAAGATTAATTTTTAAGGAGGTTTATTCCCGATTATGTAGAGATTGTAAAAGACATAATTCATATGCTCCGAAACGACCATGAAGCCAACTGGACTCCCACTTCTAGGCATGCATTTGAATAAATAAAAGGGCTATCTCTGAAGCTCCCACCTTAGCCAACCCTAATTATTCTAAGCCATTTATTATTTTCTCTTTTGCCTCTCAAACAACGCTTGTTGCCTTTCTATTACATAAAAATGAAGATTCCCATGACCAACCTATAGCCTTTTTCAGCAAGGTTATGAGAGATGCTGAGCTTAAGTATGACATCATTGAGAAGTTAGCCTATGCCCTCATTCAAGACCTAAATTCATTCAAGATGTATGTCTTATATTCAGCTATTACTGCTTATGTCCCTAATAGTGTTGTCAAAATTGTCCTAACTCAACCAGACACAGATGGGAAAAGAGGTAGATGGATCACTCAGATTCTGGAGTTTGATCTAACTATCAAGACTATTAAGCTAGTAAAAGGTCAAGGATTAGCCAAGCTTGTATTTGAATCCAACTGCAAAGTACTTGGAATCAATTATGTTCTAGAAATACAAGGGAAGAATAAACAAGAACCTTCCCTTCATTCTCAAGGGAAGAATACACAAGAACCTTCTCTCGTTGTAGAAGGGGAGAATCCACAAGAACCTTCCTTTCCTCCTAAAGGGGAGAATCCATAAGAACCCCTACCTTCAGGGGAGAATCAGTCCTATACACATTGATGAAAAATTCTTGTTATCAAACTAGTATCAAGATATTGTAAATTTCCTGATCCATTTTGAGTGTCCAACATCATTCTCCAAAACCTAGTGTAAAACCCTTAAGTTGAAATCAGTCAAGTACTATACTATGAATCAGAAATTGAAGGAATCATTGATTAGTTTCATACAGGATTTTGTGGGGGACACTATGCTTGAAGAGCAATGGCATACAAGATTTCGAGGGGAGGATTTTATTGGCCCACATTGTTCTTACAAGTAGGGGAAAAAGTCAGAGGTTGTGTTCCTTGTCAAATGTTTGTTGGTAAACAAAAATTAGCAGCTCTTCCACTCGTTCCATCAATAGTTTCAGCACCTTTTTCTCAATGGGGATTAGATTTTATTGGAGAAATTCACTCCACTTCAAGTAATCAAGCATAGATCGATTCTCACTACAACATACTATTTTACTAAATGGGTGGAAGAAATTCTAGTTAGAAATGCTACTGATACAGCAATAATTAAGTTAATTGAGGAGAATATCTTATCTAGATATGGCTGCCCAACTCAGATTGTCACTCATAATGCAACAGCCTATTCTAGTGTTGAATTGATTGACTTTTGCCAGAAATATCAGATTCTGTTACATCATTCAACTCCATATTGCCCTCAAGGTAATGGCCTTGCAGAATCATCAAATAAGAGTTTGGTAAAGGTAATAAAAAAGACACTAGTTGATCATAAGAAGAGTTGGGATTCACATTTGATTTATGCAGTATGGGAAAATAGAATTACTCCAAAGATATCAACAGGCAGATATCCTTTTCAGTTAGTCTATGGGAAAGATGCAATATTCCCTACTAATTTGGCCTTCCCTATTTTAAAATTCATGCAGGACTCAACAAATTAACCTAATGATTTCTCAAGAAGGATAAATCAGATTATTGAAGTTAATGATAAAAGAGATGAAGTTCAATACGAATTGATGAAATATCAGAATAAGATGAAGAACCTGTTTGGTAGAAGAGCCAGGGAAAGGGACTTTAAGGAAGGTGATCTAGGTCTAAGTTGGGATGCCAGGAGAGAAGAGAAGGGAAAACATGGAAAATTTAAAAATCTATGGTTTGGACCTTTAGCAATTGTTGAAGTAAAGGTAACAACACTTTTGTGTTGCAGAATCTTGAGGGGCTATATTACACTTATCCTGTAAATGGAAGGTTTCTCAAACATTACATTCAGTACTAAGAAGTTGAAATAGCTTTCATTGTAAATACTCCGGTTTTATTTACTTTTCAAGATGTCAGTGTGATTTTCTTACAGCAAAGACTCCATAGCCCAAGGAGAAGCCACATGGATATGCAGGTTCTCTGCACGTCCATATCAAAGAAAATGTTATGTTAGCTTCTCTAAAAAATCAAGGCAAAAAGAAAATGTTAGGTAGAAAGAAAACAAATAAACTCTGAAAGTGAGCAAGTCCAAATGCCACTACTCTGTTTCTATAAAATAATGGTTGTGTGCAACTTGTTTTAAATGCCACAACCCATGACAATAAAATTGTTTAATTGTGACACCTTCATGCTTTAAATTTGATGTTATAGTTAGAGAATAAAGATTTGGCCAAACTATTTAATCTTGGCATATTAGTAGTTAGGTAGAGAATAATAAGGTGCTCATCAGCTTAATTTGAGCCCTTGGAGGTTATAAGGGTAGATTTAGATAGTTTGGTTTTGTAAATAAAAAGAAAAGAAAAGGGTTTTCTAGATTAAATGCACAAATTAAGTGAAGAAAGAATGATAGGTTAAGCAAAGGGTAAGTAGAAGAAAGGTTGCATAAGTTTGATGATTGATTGGACAAATCTACATTTATCATGTTTTACCATATGTTTCTATGCCCAGGAGGCAGTTACACAATGAAAATGAAGGTCTACAACATTAATTAATTAACCTACCTCATCCTTATTCATTTATATATTTACTAATTCCCCCTTCATACATTCATATTCATTCATTTCGATAAAATACCCTTTTCCTAAGGTCAAAACCCTTTTTACCTAGGAAAAGTGAAAATACTATGTAAAACCCCTTTTTACCATGTTAAATTCCCTTTTACCAAAAAACCCATAAAAGGTCATTTAGCCTAAGTATTCATGCATATATGTGAAAAGAAAATAAAACATAAAAGGCATTATATTTAGCGCATTTTCCCACTCATATTTCATATTAATACTAACTTAATGTATTAAACCCTTAATATTTTTCGTTTCCCGTATATATTAATTCCTTATTAAAATATCCCGAAGAACATTTAGTTTTATATATAAAAATATATATTCAATAAAACATCGCATCAGTAGAATCGCAAGTCTTTTAACATGCATTACTCCCCGCATTGCGAACTCCAACTATGATATGCGATGGGAAGCCCTGACCCGACACAAATATATACCATATTTTATCACCATATCTCATACGCCCTCATCGCAAATCCCGTCCGATGTATATACCTCCTGCCACTGCAATTTCCGATATCTGATGGAACCCCTGACCCGACAAAATACATATTACAGCTCACCGCCATATCGCATCTAACCCTTATCGCATTCCTTTGCGATGGGCCTACCCCCGCCTAACTCTAATTGCGATATGAGATATTAGCTTGGATCCGATATTATTATCCACTCGAGTTAATAAAATTTCAAATCCGCCATATGTGTTTTGCGATGGATTTCTTTTTTAATTTTTTTTTACGATTTAAATGAAGAAATAGCCTAAGTTTCCATTTGACCTCACTAATCACATTTTTAACCATAATACAACCATTTCTGCCATTTTTAATCATTCATACCCTCCATACTCCTTTATCACTCCACCACCATCCCATCTAAAGCCTTCAGATCTAATGGCTCTCATCGATTTCAGGCTAGCTCTCTGTACTAGCATTACCCCCCTAAAAAGCGGTTTTTCACCATCCTTCCTTGCTACGTGTCAGGCTATGGTTCTTTTGGGTGACTTCTCCCCAAAACTGCCCATGCCTTAAAAGTAGTGAGATGAAAACCACCTTCCGCAAAACGAAAAATTCTTACTGTTCACTATCGCACCATATTTCAAAGGAAAACTGTTTTTCCTGTTTTAAAGCCAAAATGACCATTTTTATCTTGTTTTACCCGTTTTACATAGAAAAGCCTCCACAATGCCTTTGCATCCATTAAAGCCATTGTTTAACTTCCAATATGCCCCAGACTCCTTCCGATATCCTTTAAAGCTCAATAAAGCCACTGAAGACCTCCTCTATCACCTTGTTTTTCTTAATGATTTCTGTGTTTTGCATGTAAAGACTGTTGTTCTAGGTTTACAAACAAAATGCCTTCGTAATAGTTTGAAGACAAATAAAAGCGTTTTACTGTTGAAAAACATATTAAAAACTGGAATGCGCAATAATGATAGAGAGGATCATAGTAAAGGTCACTCAGCCAGATCAAAGCATATTAAACAGAGTTTAAAGCATTATCAGGTAAAAAGGTTAAAATGAAGCAATCTTCCAGCGTGAAGGATACCAACAATCAACCATCCAAAAGGGAAAAATATCATACAAAAAGCCAGCATAGCATGAATAAAAGGGACAACAAGAAGAAATTCAATAGCTTCCCCTATCTTCTCGCATGAAGATCTTTTCTTTTCCTAGAATAAATCTTAATCAGTTTTAGGATATTTCCTAGTTCCATTATTGTATAAATAACTCTCTACTTGACTTGTAAATGGTTCAGAGTTGAAGATTCATAGTTCATTGCTTGTAAATTCTTGACTGCTAGTTCTACTTTGAACCTAGAAGCCACCTTTGAAGGAAGCTTTTGCAGACACTTGATGTACTCAGTCTTTCTGGAACCTTAATACAAAGTAGAGGATTTTAAATCTGGTTTTACACAGTTTGTGTTATCCTGTAAGTTTTTCTAGTTTTCAATCATCATGTTTTTATTTATATGCTTATGACTTACAAAGATATCTAGGTAGGAACAATTTGTGTTTCAATTGATTCCTATAAGCTCCTAAAGTGATCATCTATTAAGAGATTGGATTAATGCAACTATCTGTGTAGCTAATCTCCTCTAATCAGTAAATCATCAGCATCTTGTGTAAGCATTAAGTATATTGCCTTGAACCTTTGGAATGTAGTTTAGAAGGTTTCCAACTTATGATTGCTCTGTTTTACAATATGGAAACTCTGATAATCATATTTTTTTCTGTCTTCTACTCACCACTATTATTTATCTATATCACTGTGTAATGCTTTATAGTAGCCCTTTGCTAAAATATTAATATAACCTAAAGGATTAATTACTTCAATTCTACATCTGTCTTCATTCATTGGTCTTCCGAAATTAAAAGAAAAAACCCCCCAAAACAATTATTTTAGATGCTCTGGCATTGGTAGCTGACCTACTACTATCTCAGAGGGACAACACGCTCTAAGTTTAGTGTAGAAGTATTGTGCGGTTGCTACTTAGAGATGCTTCTTGGAGGTGCTATGTGAATGGTATGTCAAATTATTTATGATTATTGTAGTGGATGGTATTATTACTACGTTATTGTGTTACTATGACTGTTTTAATAGAAGACCATTGCTGGAGGTTGCGTTACTGTGACTGTGTTGTGTTAACGCCTGACTTTTCCCCATTATGCAATTCAAACTTCGATGGTTTCTATTTCATTGATTGTATCACAAACCACCGAATGTTATACAATGCTTTCTGTCCCAGTATACTTTGCGTACACTGTATTACACCACCTCCATATAATGACCCTCCTCCATATCAAAATGATGCATACACTGTATTACACTACCTCCATATAGCGATCCTATTCCTCTGCTATACGACACTCCATTACGCATGTTTATAATATATCCTACCATTTCTAGCTTTGAAAATTTTGTTATATTGCCATATCAATTTTTTGACTGTGATACCCGTAGGTTTACTATATACCAGTTTTAATATATAATTATGTTTCTTATCATGACTGTGATACCCTCTTGTTATAGACATATTTGGGCACCACTACCAAAAATCACATATGTCCATAAACTAAGGGCTTATAAACCCCTAAAAGTGTTGTTTCATACCCTAAAGGATCAAGGTCAACTGATTACATCATTTCCCAAAAGTTCTCTCGGAAAAACTGCTCAGAACCGGTCAAACCTGCACCATACAGACTGCTCCATGCTGAGGGTGCGATGCATCTCACCTGTTACACACTATGTGTGCGATGCATACTGAAAAGCCCTTCTGTAGGGTGTGATGAGTGAGAGCAGACAAATGGCAGAGGCAGTTTGCTAGGTGGAAACCCATAGAAGCTTCTAGAAACTGCTCATATGACATTTGCCTCTCTAAATTTACCTAGGGATGAGTAAGAGATCATGAAATCTCCAAGTGGAACCAAGAACTATCAATGAAATGAAACTAATCAAAATCCCAGAAGCTGACTCACCCCCTGCAAATATCTATATATGGATCCCTCATCCTAGAGATCCAGATGCTAGAATTTTGTATTTTGTAAGTGTTGTGGGTTTCTCTATGAAGCATTGTATTGTTGGGTGATCTAGCTTTTCATGAGGTGAAGAGGGCTTTCATGCTGGGAGGATGGCACTGGATCAGACATTTGGGTTGTAATCCTCTCTTATACTACTTCTATCAATAAAGCTATTTGATTTTTCCTCCATATACTTTAATATTTCTGAATCTTGTATTTGTGTATGCATTTGTATGCTTAATGTACATCTGGTTCTACATTGCTTATGATTATAGATCTCTATGCTTTGATGGTATTCTGCTGCTTTGACTCTACAGGTGTTCTTTGAAGTGGGACAAGTGAGAAAGGAGTGGAAAAATCACTATCAAAGGAGAAAGGAAACAAGCAAGGATCCAAGCAAAAGACTAAGGTTGGTGCTCTCTACTTCTCTCTCATCTATCTCTCATAAAGGAAAACAAAAGTTACTTTGAATTGTTTGTTTATAAGATAGCTACCCGTCTTAGTGGGACTAGTAGATCTGAGTAGACACTAGTTTTCCTAGAAACAAAATGGCGACTCTGCTGGGGAGCGAATAGTTTGTTTGTTTGTTACTATTGTTTGCTTTATAAACTACAGACGGAGCCTAAAGTTAAGCCAGCTAGCATTCAAACTGCTTTTGCTATGCAACTGCAAAGTAGATAAATGCTGCTTCAGTAAATCTCTGGGTTGGTTTATGAACTGAACATCTAACTTGCAAATATCCTAAGTGCCCTGGTGGTAGCTCAATAACCTCATTAGATCAGCCCCTATACTTTTTCTTTACTGCCTATCATAAGCTCAGGCTAAATCCCTGAACTTAGCTATAAACTGTGGGTGAAAACCAAGCTCAGTCTCGTCCATGGACCATTGCACTATCTCTCATTGGTAGTATGGATGCATCGCACCTCCCGTGTGTTGCAGGTGAGATGCATCTCTATTTCCCTTAAGGACAGGTGTGATGATTGAATGAGACTATTTCTCTCTCCAGATTTTGGTTTTTTTCTTCATTGTTTTAAGCTCTATTCAGTAGTTTTACTGTTTATTATCAGTGTATCACTATTGAATCTCTCTTCCTTTACATTATTCAACCTCCATTGATAAGGAATTGTGAATGTTTTTTTATGTATTTTTCATCATTTACAGTCATCCTTTGCAAAAGTAGCTTAATCAAACTGTCGTCTTTTGATTTGAAAGTGTCACAACTGTCGTTTTTTGTCAAGAAAAAGAGTGTCGTAAAGTCTTCCTCTTTTAGATAGTCGATTACCCTTTTTCCATTGTATTTGATTTGAATTATCAGTCATTTGAAGTGTTGAAAGTAGTTTTCATTCAAAATTGAAAGTGTCATCTTAGTCTTCCTTTCGTTTTTGAAAAGAAATTGCTAAAGTGTCGCTTTGAAGAAAAGTAGTTTAGATCTATACTTAGTTTTCTTTTTGTCATTATCACATTAAGCAAACTGAAAAACAAATACATACATGTGCATTTGCATTTAGACTGCATGCAGAAATTGATTTAGGAAAAGTGCATTTAGTGTGTGCTCTTTACTCTATGTTGAAAGAATTTTACTCTTCTTTCCTTAGTAGCTAGGATTTTCATTGCTAAAGAAAATAAATGATTGTTTATCATCTTAGATTGCATATTTAGGAATTGTACATCTACATCACACAATGAACCTTGAAAGGAAAACTTCTCAAGAAAGATCAACTATAAAATAAAACTCAATGAACATAAAAACGCTTTGGAACCTAACGCACAACATCTAGAAGTCTAGGCTAGAGACGTATTCTGCCATTGTAAAGCCTGGTAACTATCATTTTCATCATAGGTTGGGTCATTCCTCCTCTTGATATGACAAGTGCCAGCATGGACTTGTGCTCCCAAGTACCGTCGAGCATATATCAGGAGACCACAATAAGCTGATATCCTTTATCCTTAGGAAGCCGTGTTTGGTGCCTATCGATTGTAATGCACTGAACACATCATTAGGGAAGATTGACTACCGTACGTAATGTCCTCAATAATTTCTCTATAATTTACCACCAGGGTGTATGTTGCAGTTTTGCAATTGGTTTGGTAATCCCTCTATCTATATTTCCAGAGTAGCCACTTTCATTCCTTTTCAGACTCCTTAAAAGAAAAGGTCCATCTAAGCACTTGTCACTTCAAGCTCATTAAAAAATCGAAGGTGACTAGACTCATCTTTAGCTTTTTCTCGAATCTTAAAAATTGAAAAAGCAAGTTGTGTCAAAGTGTCATAAAATTTATTTTATTCAAAATAACATCACTATTCCCTCATTGGTCTTAGGTTGCGAAAATGGAGTCCACAAATCAAGGATTTCCCCTTAGGGGGAATCCTAGTCCTTTATCTTCTTGGGGAGATATTGGTGCTCCATACATGGCTACATTGTCCCTTCCAAGACTCACAATTGGCCTGCCAGTATGGCTATTCTTGACCTCTATCGTTCAAAACACCGTAGTTCATCAGCAATCAAATCAACAACCAAATGATACTGAAGTTACTCCCCCACCTTCCACTTCATTTGTTTCTCCCTCTCCTTATTCCTCTTCACTTGGTGAAATTAGTAACACTAAAAACCAAGTAACTGAGAAGAAGAAGAAAAGTAAGGAGAAGAAGAAGAAGAAGCCAACAGTGAAAGGGGGCAACCATGCATCGTCTGGAAAAAATCCACACACTACACCATCCAAACCCAAATCTCCATGTGTCATTTGCAAAGGAAACCACTATCATCGAGACTATCCTTGCATCCAACAGATCTTGAGAGACTGGTCTCCCCGCTTGCACAATCTGGTGACTTCAACCTCTGTCGATCATGTTGAAAGTACACTATCAACTAGTGAAAATGAAATCAATGGAAAAAAAGGAAGATCTAAATTTCCTTGTAGATTGTGCGTAGGCAACCATGCCCTCCACTGTTGTGCTTTTCTAGATGAAGCTAAAAGAGTCTTGGATAACCATCCTGCTTCACTGCAGTGGCTTCCAGCTGGATACAAGAAACTCTTGCCAAGTCCATTGCTATTTGTAAATCCGACTAACACACCTCTATTGTCGGTTGAAACATCTACCATTGAAGATAAACCCTCTGAGTCCACACCAGACCAAAGTCAACAGGTCGAAATGGCAGTCGACCCAGTCTTGTCTTCAGAAGGTCTACCTTCAGATGATACAGTCTCCAAAGAGAATGAGAATGACACCGTTCAAATTCTTTTTGTTGACATAGAGTCTGATGAATATGGGGGCAATCTACCTGTTCCTTTACTATGAGAAGGAAGTTCCTCATTTCAAGAGATTCATTTGACCGTTTATTCGGTCCCTCCTCCAAGCAATCTAGTCATTTCCTTTGATTAGAATCTACTAGCGAGACCCCACCTACCATCTAATGTGCCATTCTGAATCATAGTACAAGCCTACATAATGATTATGGCTAGCACTATCATAGATGAAGGGGCTTCCATGAGTATCCCTTCCTTAACTGCTTGGAAAGCGCTTGGTTCGCCATCGCTTCTGCCTGAGATTCGAAATTTGTCAGGCTTCAATAAAGGAACCAGTCGATCGTTAGGGATTCTTCCAAATATGCCTATAACTTTGAGAAGGAAAACCATCCATCTGAACGTGATGGTATTCCAAGGGCCTCTAGATTACAATCTACTCCTTGGGCGTGACTACATTTACAGCATGGGAGCTATTGTTTCCTTACTCTTTCGAGTGATGTGTTTCCCGTATGAAGGCAGAATGGTCCAACTCGGTAACCAGCTTTCATTCCCAGGTTCAAACATGGCTACCAGTCAAATGCCATCCCTAAATGGTCTCTTTGCACAAGGAATGTCTCATCAACCTCCAGTCCGTTCACCTTATGACCGCGAGTGATTCGGTGAATGTGACCAAACCCAGGGGGCATGCACCCTAGTCTGCTTCGGCAGGAAAACCCTAGATAAAAGATAGGTTTCCTCATAGGATATATGACCAGTCTGACACACCCGTTCGTTTAGGATATGGGATCAGTCTGGAAAAAGACTTCCTTGTTGAAGGTTATGTGATTGGAAGTGGATCCACGCCTTTTACCTTTGTCTATTTCAATGGACAGAGCCAAGGAAGTGTTTTGTATACAACGTGGATGAAAATACCTTGCTCTAATGCAAGAAATTCCATATGGTAACCTAGAAACTCTACTTTTCTTTATACCTAGGTGCATGCAAACCTTTTTTACACAAGTGAATAGTGACTAGCGTAACTCTAACCCCATAGTTTTTACTAACTTCAATTGCTTAAGTTAGGTGATTGGTCTGATCCACCATTCACCTTTGCAGGGGCCAATGGCACCAGTAAAGCAACGGAAATGTTTTGTACAAAAGTATCCTACCTAGCCTCAGTAGTTCATTAACCCTTAGGATAGTAGCTGGCCATTCCCAACTTGCATACAAAAGGTTCCAGAGAAAAGTTTCGTATGGGGCAAGCTCCCTAAAAAATGAACCTATCAATGAGAGACATCCTTAAAAGATGACTAGAACAAGCAATGTTTCATCAAAGCTCAAGCTCATTAAAAAATAATCCTAGCATCGAGCATAGTTTCCAAAGATTCAAGCTCATTAAAAAATGAATCCACCTTTGGTAAATAACCTTTATGATCGCATTGCTATTATCTTTTTAGCCTTGGTCGTGTTCTTACCATCACCTCCACTTTTTAGCTAATCATACACCTCCACTTGATTGTTTACCTTTTTGAGGAACAACTGCGATGAGTGAATCTGTTAGCCACCTTCTTTACACTGCCATGCTTGAAAAGTTCCAAACTTACCTGGGAACAAGTTGCTACTCGAAAACATCACTCGTTCCTCAAAAACGAGTCTCTTTTAAGCTCTTTTTAGACTCGTAAAATATCAAAAGATTTCCAAGCAATTGGCCTCTCCAGCTCGTTAAAGTAATTGGAAGTGCCATCCCTACTCTATATTTTAATATTTTTTTACCTAAAGGATCATTAAACAAAAATATCGAGTGCTTGTCTTGTTCGGCTTGCTAAAACTATCGAAAAGTCATCCCTTTAGTATTATTTTATACTTTTTCAGACTTAAGGAATTATACTACGAAAAAGGACTACTGGAGTTTCCCTTTTGTCTCTTTTCAGATTCTCTAAAACTAAAAAGGACCGAGTTATCTTTGTCATTAAACTCGTTAAAACAATAGCGACAAACTTGCCCATACGAACAAGGATGAGTTTCACTATCGCTAGGCTCGCTAAAACATAGCAACAGGTTTACCTGAAGGGAAAATTATAGAACAAGCATATGTTATCCTCCTCAAGCATGACAAAAATAAATAGATACTGGTCAGCAATGACTAGGGAAAAAGGGGAAGAAAACTTGAAGAACTTCATTGTTAGCAGGTCACTCTTGAACATGACACTTTCACTCCATCACCATGATTGAGTTGGGTTGTGTTATTCTGTTCGCCGATCATATCACCATTGGTCCTCCATACCATCCATTTTTGGGGTTAACGCTACCAATCCATTTCAGTGTCGTCGATATGTTCAAGAGAAGTTGCTCAGAGAGTTCACCAACCTAGCTTACACCTCATTCACTACAATACCTTCACGCTCCATTCTTTCATGATCGTCACCTTGAACCTTGTATCATCATATCATTTTCACCTCCACTAAATCATTTGCTCCATTTCATGTCGTCGATGTGGGATTCATTAAGGCCCTCCTACTATGGGTCACTTCTTGTCGATGCCAGCTCACTATCCAAGAAGTTGACTTAGGAACAACCCTTTCAGTACATTGAAGCTTGCATGCCTTAATGGCAAGTTTCTCACTTCCGGCGACAGGTTTACATCAATGACCTTCGGCCAAAAGATTTTGCGTGGTGTTCGACATCGACTCATGTATTCACACCACATGAATTGTACTGCAGTACCTTGAGGGTCATTACCATTATCGATGATTCCTCTCGCGCCTGTTAATAGCTTACATCATTGGCTGGTAATTAAGCGATGTCTTTCCATGTTCGACATTAGAGCATATTTTCACAAAGATCGACTTGTCCTTCAGGCGAAGATTGAACGAGTTTGAAGACCCCGGATCTAGTTTCATCCATCTGGGTTGCGATATATTCAGGAAAATAAAGACATCAAATGCACTCCATAGCTGCACAGATAATCATCCAAGCTAAGGGATGATGGCTCTACCAGAATCATTAGTCTGCCATAGAGACGATTTTCTATCCTATGTACACAAAAATGAATTTATAAAGTTGAGCATGGGACTACTTGCCTCATCTAGATCATAAAAATATTATGAAGATAATGTATTGTATTGTATCTTATTACAGGTCACCTTCCAGTTCGAAAAACCTCGGATCGTCATGATAAAGCATTTCACCCGACATCAGAAGATTTACGACCTCATGCTTTAGGGGGAAACTGTTATAGACATATTTGGGCTCTACAACCCCAATCACATATGTCCATAAAACAAGGGCTTCTAAACCCCTAAGGGTGTTGTTTCATACCGTAAAGGATCAAGGTCAACTGATTACATCATTTCCCAGAAGTTCTCCCTAAAAAACTCCTCAGAATTGGTCAAAACTGCACCATACAAACTACTCCATGCTGAGGGTGCAATGCATCTCATCTGTTACACACTAGGGGTGTGATGCATACTAAAAATCCCTTCTGTAGGGTGCGATGAGCAAGAGCAGAAAAATGGCAAAGGCAATTTGCTAGGTGGAAACCCAAAGAATCTTCTAGAAACTGTTCATATGACATTTACCTCTCTGAATTCGCCCAAGGATGAGTAAGAGATCATGAAATCTCCAAGTGGAACCAAGAACTCTTAGTGAAATGATACTAATCAAAATCCCAGAAGCTTACTCACCCCCTTGCAAATATCTATATATGGATCCCTTGTCCTAGAGATCGAGGCTGGAATTTTGTATTTTGTAAGGAACTGCTACTGGTTTCTCTGTGAAGCATTGTAGTTTTGGGTGATCTAGCTTTTCATGAGGTGAAGAGGGACTTCATGCTGGGAGGATGGCACTGGATCAAACAGCTGGGTTGTAATCCTCTATTCTACTACTTCTATCAATAAATCTATTTAAGTTTTCCTCCATTTACTTATCTATTTCTAAATCTTGTATTTGTGTATGCATTTGTATGGTTAATGTACAGATGATTCTACATTGTTTATGGTTATATATATTTATGCTTTGATGGTATTTTGCTGGTTTGACTCTACAGGTGTTCTTTGAAGTGAGACATGTGAGAAAGGAGTGGTTAAAGCTCTATCAAAGGAGAGAGGAAACAAGCAAGGAGCCAAGCAAAAGACTAAGGTTGGTGCTCTCTGCTTCTCTCTCATCTATCTCTCATAAAGGAAAACACAAGTTACTTTGAATTGTTTGTTTCTAAGATAGCTACCATCTTAGTGGGACTAGTAGATCTGAGTAGGCGCTAATTTTCTTGGAAAAAAATGGTGACTCCACCAGGGAGCAAACTGTTTGTTTGTTTGTTACTGTTGTTTTCTTTATAAACTACAAACCGAGCATAAAGTTAAGCTAGCTAGCCTTCGAACTACTTTTGCTATGCAACTGCAAAGTACATCAATGTTGCTTCAGTCAATCTCCAGGTTGGTTTATGAAGCGAACATCTAACTTGCAAACATCCTAAGTGCCCTGGTGGTAGCTCAATAACCTCATTAGATCAGCCCCTATACTTTCTCTTTACTACCTATCATAAGCTCAGCCTAAATCCCTGAACTTAGCTGCAAACTGTGGGTGAAAACTAAGCTCAGTCTTGTCCCTGGACCATCCAACTATCTCTTATTGGTATTCTGGATGCATCACACCTCCCGTGTGTTGCAGGTGAGATGCATCCCTGTTTCCCTTAAGGACAGGTGTGATGATTGAATGAGACTGTTTCTCTCTCCAGATTTTGGTTTTTTCTTCATTGTTTTCAGCTCTATTCAGTAGTTTTGTTATCTATGATCAGTATATCACTGTTGAAGCTCTCCTCCTTTTCATTATTCAGCCTCCATTGATAAGGAATTGTGAATGTTTTTTTAATGTATTTTTCATCATTTACAGTCCTCCTTTGCAAAAGTAGCTTAATCGAACTGTCGTCTTTTGATTTGAAAATGTCGCAACTGTCATTTTCAGTCAAGAAAAAGAGTGTCGTAAAGTCTTCCTCTTTTAGTAGTCGATTACACTTTTTCCATTGTATTTGATTTGAATTATCAGTCATTTGAAGTGTTGAAAGCAGTTTTCATTCGAAATTGAAAGTGTCATCTTAGTCTTCCTTTCGTTTTTGAAAAGAAATTGCTAAAGTGTCGCTTTGAACAAAAGTAGTTTTGATCTGTATTTAGTTTTCTTTTTGTCATTCTCACATTAAGGAAACTGAAAATCAAATACATACATGTGCATTTGCATTTAGACTACATGGGGAAATTGATTTAGGAAAAGTGCGTTTAGTGTGTTCTCTCTGCTCTATGTTGAAAGAATTTTACTCTTCTTTCCTTAGTAGCTACGATTTTCATTGCTAAAAGAAGATAAATGACTGTTTGTCATATTAGATTGCATATTTAGGAATTGTACATCTACATCACACAGTGAACCTTGAAAGGAAAACTTCTTAAGAAATATCAACTGTAAAATAAACCTCAATGAACATAAAAAAACTTTGGAACCTAACGCACAACATCTAGAAGTCTAGGGTAGAGATGTATTTCGGCATTGTAAAGCCTGGTAACTATCGTTTTCATTGTAGGTTGGGTGATTCCTCCTCTTTGATACAACAAGTGTTAGTACAGACTTGTGCTCCCACGTACCGTCGAGTATATATCAAGAGACCACAATAGGCTGATATCCTTCATCCTTAGGAAGTCGTGTCTTCTTCCCTATCAATCGCAATGCACTGAACATAACATTTGGTAAGATTGACTGCCGTATGTAAAGTCCTCGGTAATTTCTCTATAATTTACCATCGGGGTGTATATTGTAGTTTTGTGATTGGTTTTATTATCCCTCTGTCTAGATTTCCAGAGTAGTCACTTTCGTTCCTTTTCAGACTCCTTAAAAGAAAAGGTCCATCTGAGCACTTGTCACTTCAGGCTCATTAAAAAATCAAAGGTGACTAGAGTCATATTTAGCTTTTTGTCAACTCTTAAAAATTGAAAAAGTAAGTTGTGTCAAAGGATCATAAAATTTATTTTATTTGGAATAACATCACTGTTCCCTCGTTGGTCTTAGGTTGAGAAAATGGAGTCCACCAATCAAGGATTTCCCCTGGGGGGAATCCTAGTCCTTTTATCTTCTTGGGGAGATATTACTGCTCCATACATGGCTACATTGTCCCTTCCAGGACTCACAATTGGCCTGCCAATATGGCTATTCTCGACCTCTGTCATTCAAAACACCATAATTCCTCAGCAATCAAATCAGCAACCAGATGATACTGAAGTTGCTCCCCCACCTTCCACTTCATTTGTTTCTCCTTCTCCTTCTTCCTCTTCGCTTGGTGAAACTAGTAATAGTAAAAACCAAGTAGCTGAGAAGAAGAAGAAAGGGAAGGAGAAGAAGAAGAAGAAGCCAACAATGAAAGGGGGCAACCATGCATCGTCTAGCAAAAATCCACACACTGCACCATCCAAACCCAAATCTCCATGTGTCATTTGAAAATAAGACCATTATCATCGAGATTGTCCTTGCATCCCATAGATCTTGAGAGACTGTTCTCCCCGCTTGCACAATCTGGTGACTTCAACCTCTTTCGATCATGTTGAAAGTACAACATCAACTAGTGAAAATGAAATCAATGGACAAAATGGAAGATCTAAATTTCCTTGTAGATTGTGCGAAGGCAATCATGCCTGTTACACAGTAATTTGTCACTGTTTGTCACCATCCCTATTACCCCTATCCTGCTTCTTGGAGGACTCATTCTGGGACTTGTGAGATGTGACAAGACTTGAAACCACTTGCATTATTCACCTTTGAACATGAGCTTCATATGCCTTGAAGACATCTCCTGCTCCTTGCCCTTAAAAATAGCCCTTTTTACATTAGCGTTGGTCCACTATGTACTGCCCACGCCAATGAGGAAAATCCTATAAAAGGGGCGGGCCATTAGCGCTCTGTCCCAGAGTCGCAATCACGCCAACCTTTTTGGGCAAATTTTTTAACCAATCAACCTCCGAAAGTTCTATCCAACTCATTCACCAACTGAATCCAAGTTAAGTGAGGATGGTTTGGCTTCGAATCTCCTTGAATGGGAAGTAGTTTGCCACCATTCCATAGAATTTTCCAAGTGATGAAGCCAAATCCATTATTTTTGTGATTGATCTTATCTCTTCCTTTTCATCTATAAAAACTTGTCTCCATGGCTTGAGCAAGCTAGTTCTAGTTCTAGTGGTAATAGTAATTATACTGGTGCTGAAAGGAAGATATCAAGAGATTAGAGTTGCAAGAGCCTTCTTTGTGTCCATAAAGCTTAACCTAAGTGAGGAGATATTGTCACCAAAGAGAGAGAGGCTTGTCCCTCATCCCTTCAAGCTTTGCAAGACTTGTGTAGCTGAGCACCCAGCCAAAGGAGGACTTGACGTCAGGACTCTGGTTGTATTCTCCTTTGTTGATTATTAATAATAGATGACTATCATTATGGTTCCATTCTCATTGTTGTAATGATTAATGTTGAATTATGTCCTTCCTGACTGATGTATAATTGCATTTATTAGATTTCACGCTTGTGTTTGTGTTGTTCTCTTTGTTTGCAGGTGTCCATTCACAAAGATAGTGGAGGATTGTGACCGGCCAAGGCAAAGGAGCGTGGGCGACGTCTCTTCTACAAATGAAAGCGTTGGAATCCAAGTAGGTTTTCATCACCTACCTTGTATTTGCAATTAGGAACTTGCGTGGTAGCATTGTTTGATTGTTTCTAGACCCGTTCTGGGATAGTAGGGATCACCTCTATCCGTAGAGGGGACTTACCTCTCCAACAATGCCCTCCACTATTGTCCTTTTCTGGATGAAGCTAAAAGAGTCTTGGATAACCTTCCTGCTTCACCGTGGCTGCTTCCACCTAGATACAGGAAACTCTTGCCAAGTCCATCGCTAGTAAAAAATCCAACTAACATGCCTCTATTGTCAATTGAAATGCCTATCATTGAAGATAAACTCTCTGAGTCCACACCAGACCAAAGTCAACAAGTCGAAATGGCAGTCGACCCAATCTTGTCTTCAAAAGGTCTACCTTCAGATGATACAGTCTCCAAAGAGAATGAGAATGACACCATTCAAATTATTTTTGTTAACACAAATTCTGATGAACATGGGGGTAATCTACCTATTCATTTACGCAAGAAGGAAGTTACCCATTTTAAGAGATTCATCCGGCCATTTATTCGATCCCTCCTCCAAGTAATCTAGTCTTTTCCTTTGATTGGAATCTACTAGCGAGACCCCACCTACCATCTAATGTGCCATTATAAATCATAGTACAAGCTTACAGAATGATCATGGCTGGCATTATGATAGATGAAGGGGCTTCCGTGAGTATCCTTTCCTCAACTGCTTGGAAAGCAGTTGGTTCGCCATCACTTCTACCTGAGATTCAAAATTTGTCAGGCTTCAATAAAGGAACCAGTTGGCCGTTAGGGATCCTTCCAAATTTTCCTATAACTTTGAGAAGGAAAACCGTTCATGTGAACATGATGGTAGTCCAAGGGCCTCTAGCTTACAATCTACTCCTTGGGCGTGACTACATTTATAGCATGGGAGCTATTGTTTCCTCACTCTTTCAGGTGATGTGTTTCCCATATGAAGGTAGAATGGTCCAACTCGTTGACCAGCTTTCATTCCCTAGTTCAAACATGGCTACTAGTCAAATGCCATCCCTAAATGGTCTCTTTGCACAAGGAATGTCTCATCAACCTCTAGTCCATCCACCTAATGACCGTGAGTGATTCGGTGAATGTGACTAAACCCAGGGGGCATGCGCCCTGGTCTACTTCAACAGGAAAAGCCCAGATAAAAGATAGGTTTCCTAGTAGGATATATGACCAGTCTGACACACCCGTCTGTCTAGGATATGGGATCAATCTGGAAAAATATTTCCTCATTGAAGGTTATGTGATTGGAAGTGGATCCACACCTTTCACCTTTGTCTATTTCGATGGACAGAGCCAAGGAAGTGTTTTGTTTGCAACGTGGACGAAACAACCTTGCTTTAATGCAAGAACTTCCATATGGTAACCTAAAAACTCTACTTTTCTTTATACCTGGGGACATGCAAACCTTTTTATGCAAGTGAAAAGCGACCAGCGTAACTCTAACCCCGTATTTTTTACTAACTTCAACTGCTTAAGTTAGGTGATTGGTCTGATCGACCATTCACCTTTGCAGGGGCCAATGGCACCGGCAAAGCAAAGGAAATGCTTTGTACGAAACTATCCTACCTAACCTTAGTAGTTCATTAACCCTTAGGACAGTAGCTGGTCATTCCCAACTTGCATACAGAAGGCTCCAGAGCAAAGTTTTGCATGGGGCGAGCTCCCTAAAAAATGAACCTACCAATGAGAGACATCCTTAAAAGTCAACTGGAATGAGCAATGTTTCTGCAAAGTTCAATCTCGTTAAAAAATAAACCTAGCATTGTGCATAGTTTCCAAAGATTCAAGCTCATTAAAAAATGAATCCACCTTCGGTAAATAACCTTTGTGAATGCATTGCTATCAACTTTTGAGCCTTGGTTGCATTCTTACCATCACCTCCACTTTTTAGTCGATCATACACCTCCATTTGATTGTTTACCCTTTTGAGGAATAGTTGTGATGAGTGAATCTGCTAGCCACCTTCTTTACACTGCCATGCTTGAAATTTTCCAAACTTACCTGGAACAAGTTGCTACCCGAAAACATCACTCGTTCCTCAAAAATGAGTCTCTTTTAAGCTCTTTTTAGACTCATAAAATATGAAAATATTATTGAGAAATTGGCCTCTCTAGCTCCATCCCTCCTCTATATTTTAATCTTTTTGGACCTGAGGGATCATTACACAAAAATATCGAGCACTTGTCTTGTTCAGCTCGCTAAAACTATGGAAAAGTCATCGCTTTTGTATTATTTTATACTTTTACGGCCTTAAGGGATTATACTATGAAAAAGGACTACTGGAGTTTCATTTCCGTCTCTTTTCAGACTCTCTAAAATTGAAAAGGACTGAGTTATCTTTGTTGTTAAACTCGTTAAAATAATAGCGACAAACTTGTCCATATGGACAAGGATGAGTTTCACTGTTGCTAGGCTCGCTAAAACATAGCAATAGGTTTTCCCGAAGGGAAAATTATAGAACAAGCATATGTTATCCTCCTCAAGCTTGACAAAAATAAAGAAGTACTAGTCAGGTTTGACTGGGGAAAATGGGGAAGAAAACTTGAAGAACTTCATTGGTAGCAGGTTGCTCTTGAACATGACACTTTCACTCCATCACCATGATTGATTCAGGTTGGGTTATTCCGTTCACCGGTCATATCACCATTGGTCCTCCATACCATCCATTTTTTGGGTTAACGGTACCAATCCATTTCAGTGTCACTGATATGTTCAAGAGAAGTCGCTCAGAGAGTTCACCAACCCAACTTATGCCTCATCCACTGCAATACCTTCACGCTCCATTCTTTCATGACCGTCACCCTGAACCTTGTATCATCAGATCATTTTCACCTCCACAAAAGCATTTGCTCCGTTTCATGTAGTAGATGTGGGATTTGTTAAGGCCCTCCTATGATAGGTCACTTCTTGTCGACATTAGCTCATTATCCAAGAAGTTGACTTAGGAAAAACCCTTTTAGTACTTTGAAGCTTGCATGCCTCAATGGCAAGTTTCTCACTTCCGGCGACAGGTTTACATCAATGGCCTTCGACCAAAAGATTTTGCGTGGTGTTTGACATCGACTCATGTATTCACACCATGTGAATTGTACTGCAGTACCTTGAGGGTCATTACCATTATTGATGATTCCTCTCGCGCCTGTTAACAACTTACATCATTGGCTGGTAATCAGGCAATGTCTTTCCATGTTCGACATCAGAACATCTTTTTACATGGATCGACTTGTACTTCGGGTGAATATTGAACAAATTTGAAAACCCCAGATCTAGTTTCATCCATTCGGGTTGCGATATATTCAAGAAAATAAAGACATTAAATGTACTCCATAGCTGCATAGATAATCATCCAAGCTAAGTGATGACAGCTCTACTAGAATCATCGGTCTACCACACAGATGGTTGTCTATCCTATGTACATGAAAATGAATTTATAAAGCTAAGCATGGGAATGCCCACCTCAGCTAGATCATGAAAATATTATGAAGATAATGTATTGTATTGTATCTTATTACAGGTCACCTTCCAGTTCGAAAAACCTCAAATCCTCATGATAAAGCATTTCACCTAACATCAGAAGATTTACGACTTCATGCTTTAGGGGGCAACTGTTATAGACATATTTGGGCACTGCAACCCCAATCACATATGTCCATAAACCAAGGGCTTCTAAACCCTTAAAAGTGTTGTTTCATACCCTAAAGGATCAAGGTCAACTGATTACATCATTTCCCAGAAGTTCTCCCTGAAAAACGGCTTAGAACTAGTCAAAACTGGAGCAAATAGACTGCTCCATGCTAAGGGTATGATGCATCTCACCTGTTACACACTAGGGGTGCAATGCATACTAGAAATCCCTTCTATAGGGTGCGATGAGCAAGAGCAGACAAATGGTAGAGGTAGTTTGCTAGGTGGAAACCTAGAGAATCTTATAGAAACTGCTCATATGACACTTGTCTCTCTGAATTCACCCAAGGATGAGTAAGAGATCATGAAATATCCAAGTGGAACCAAGAACTATTAGTGAAATGACACTAATCAAAATCCCAGAAGCTGACTCACCCCCTGCAAATATCTATATATGGATCCCTCATCCTAGAGATACAGAGGCTGGAATTTTGTATTTTGTAAGGAAGTGTTGTCGGTTTCTTTGTGAAGCATTGTATTGTTGGGTGATCTAGATTTTCATGAGGTGAAGAGGGCTTTCATGTTGGGAGGATGGTGCTGGATCAAACAGCTAGGTTGTAATCCTCTCTTCTACTACTTCTATCAGTAAAGCTATTTGATTTTTCCTCCATATACTTGTATATTTCTGAATCTTGTATTTGTGTATGCATTTGTATGGTTAATGCACATCTGATTCTACATTTTTTATGGTTATAGATCTCTATGCTTTGATGGTATTCTGCTTCTTTGACTCTACAAGTGTTCTTTGAAGCGGGACAAGTGAGAAGGAGTGGCGAAATCTCTATCAAATGAGAGAGGAAACAAGCAAGGAGCCAAGAAAAAGACTAAGGTTGGTGCTCTCTGCTTCTCTCTCATCTATCTCTCATAAACAAAAACATAATTTACTTTGAATTTTTTGTTTCTAAGACAGGTACCCATCTTAGTGGGACTAGCAGATCTGAGTAGACACTAGTTTTCCCGAAAACACCTCCTCCACCCCCTACCTTTTTTCAATATTGGATTTTATTATATAATGTCTTTCCGATTTTATTATATAATGTCATACCACCATATTGTTTTGTTTGGAACACTGTGATATTTTTAAACACTATCCCATTGTGGTTTTTGTAGCCCTCACACTAATATCTCCCCATAGTAAATCCATTCTGCATCGCTGTTGAGCTTCTGAGGTTCATGCAGGATTAGATATGTTATTCTTTCAGTACAGATCATAGCGACATCAAATTGGAAAACATTGTGGCCGAAATTAGGGCTGGAAGCCTCAATCCTAATATTTTGGGTCCACTTGAAGTGCACCGAGGTGAATGTAATATCTTCTGGTGCAAGAATAATATGTGGGTAGTAAAAAGAAAAAAGTTTGGAGTTACAGTAGTCTACGAGGAGATCACATCCTAGTATAAATTCCTGCTATATATTTTTTAGTATACTACCTCTAATACATATTTATATCAGAATACATATTTATATCATAATTGTACTTTTTTTACAAAACTACCACTGGAAGTGCTATTTCTTAAAACATATTGGCAGCAGAAGTATTTTTTTTTTTACAATACACAAATTTTTTAAAATGCATTCATTGATATCTATTGTGGGAGTGGTTCTCACTAGCAAGGAGAACTATCCAAAATGGTCACAGAAAATCAAACACACTCTCATTTTTAATGAGTTGTGGAATGGAGTGTGTATTGGAGACAGAGACAAAGAACCAGAACAACCTACCTCAGACAAGGAATTAGCCATTTGGGAAAATAAGAACAGCAAGGATTATGCCTTGATTGTAGCATCAGTAAATGAAGAGGTGAGTTGCCATACTTCGCCATTTTCAAATGCTTTTGAAGCCTTACAGAAAATGAAGGAACACTATGACTCACACTTTGCCCTTGAAGTTGTTCAACTCATGATTAAATTGTTCAACCTTGAATTACAAAATGATGATCCTCTTGCTCTTGCATCAGAAGTAAAATATATTATGCATTATATCAAAGTCACTAATGTTGAACTGGATATTCCTCTGATAGCTTTTGTCAAGGAACTTTATCCCACTTACTCAAATTATCTTGAGTCATTGCAAGCAAATGGAAACCTTAAAGAAATTACCTTTGACTCCCTTGTGAAAGAATTTTCTAAAAGGGAGAAAGATTTTGGGAAGAATACAACCCCTTGGTCGTTTGAAGAGACCGTGTGTCTTGCACATAGAGAGAAGAATCTTTCTCAAGATTCTTCCAAGGGAAGAGGTGGTCAAAGAGGAAGAGGAAGAAGAAATTTCATAGGCAGGGAGGGCATACACTCTCAAGGAAAAAAATTCATATTTGCATTGCATACGTTGCAATAGATATGGATCACATGATGCATCCACATGCAAGTTTCCTTGGGGAAGAATTGAGCAGGAAAGAAACCAACCCAAAAGTAAAAATAATGACAAAGAGAAAGCTAAAGCACTTGAATCTACTCACTATGTTGTGGCACACTGTAATATTGGAGTAAATGAAGACTTATTTAATGCTTCACTTTCTTCTTGGAAAAATGATGGGTTGCTTGATTTAGGAAGAACTTGCCACATGACCTTTAGAAGAGACTTTTTTGAAGAATTTACTGACAATGTTGATGGAGTAGTATACTTTGCAAACAAATCAAAACTTAAGCCATCAGGGCTTGGCACAATCAGGCTTAAATTGCATGGTCTTCTAGACTTTCTTCTACATCATGTTTTATATCTCCCAAAACTGAGGAGAAATGTGTTGTCCTTGGTCCACATCCACCAGCAAGGACACTCCATTCATATGTTTGATGGAAAGGTTGAGGTGAGAAAAGCATCAGATCACTCACTTGTCATGGCGGGGATAGAATAAGAAAGGCTTCTCAAGCTGAAGGGTACCTCTGCTCGTGCACACAATTTATCATACAATCCTCATTATGATGAAGGTATATTTCCTTCAATTTTGTCATGGAATGCTATATTTTGACACTTGAACTATGGCAGCCTCCACTTGTTGAAGAAAAATGGTGTTACTGGTTTGCCTACAATCCCTAGGAAACTTAAGCAATGTGATCCCTGCATCTAAGGAAAGCATAGAAAACAGTGTTTTCATGATTCACATTCCATAGCACATAGAAAAATTGAACTCTTCATTTAGATTTATGTGGTCCAATGCCTATTCCATCTGCAAATGGAAATAAATATATGATGAAATTTATTGATGACTACACCAGTATGTGTTGGGTTTATTTATTGAAGAACAAATCTGATGCTTTTCAAATATTCAACTTTCATAAATGGTGTAGAGCCTCTAACCTACACCTCATCATCTACTATTATCTACTGTTTTTCATCACCTATCTCTGTCTTTCACCTCATTTTCCATGCAAAACCACCCAGATCATTACATTAGATGTCATTAAGCATGATCAAGTGAGCTTTGCTAATGTGTGACTGTTTTGTTTAGATTTTGACATATTTACAGGCATTCCGCAGCTCTCTGCCGATTCCGCAGCTATCTGATGATTTCGCAGCCATCTGGAGATTCCGCAGCCTTTTTGTTGTTCTCAAGGTTCCACGTGCCATTTCGCCAAATGAGCCACATGGGTACTTAGGTATCAAGGTGCTCGAGGTTCCTGTGCCATTTGTTCAACCATCCACGTCATCTGTACCTCCGATCAAACAGGGGCAAGATCCGGTCAACGAAGGCAGCTTAACGGTGATGCGTAAGCTGTTGGGTCACGTCAGCTCAAACGGTGACTTGCCCATGTTACGCAGGATGTGGGGGGCATAATCCAACTCTGGATTCAATGCCCATGACGACCAGGACCTCCATCTCACCCACGCAGGCTCATGACGTGTTATTGCAGTTTTAATTACGCATGACAGTTTGTTTATTTTCAGTTTTAGCAGCACGCATAGGATATCCTTCAGATGCCTATAAATACTTGTGTCTGCGTACGATTATGTTAACTTTTACTTGCTGTATTTTTACGAACTTGTTATAATTTTCGTGCATTCCCAAGACTCTATTTTAATAGTGCTATTCTAGCACTCTTGACTGTGAATTTCTGCACATGGAGTAATAGAAGCAGTGTTGTTTTGGAGCTTTCAACACTTTGAGTATTCTTTGGGTTATGTGAATGGAGGGCCCCTGTTCATATTAGCCTTGTATAGTATTTTCATGTTCAGCATTTTCTTTTCTTGATCTATGTACAACATAATTCACTTCATTTTAATTCATTTTGAATCCTTTCTTTTAAGCTTATCAGCATTTCTCTTTTGCAGGTTTTTGATCCGGGATTATTTGTGTGTTTATGTGTTTGCTTTGTATCTAGTGGTAGTTTCAGTTGACAGATTCAAAGTTGCTGTCTTTTACTTTATTTCCATAACTAGTTTTTAGTTTTATTTCTCAAAACTGTCTGCTAACATTTGAATGATCTCTTACTATAAATTGCTTATCTTTTAGAGATCAGAATACTAATCACTTGCAGTTGGCTTTGGGTGCTTTCTAGACTAATCCTTAGCTACTTTCTAATCGTGCTTTACACAGTACTATGTGATATAGGCAGAGATTTAGAAAGAGCAAAATATTATCACTAGTCTTTAAAGTAGATTTTCTCATTTTTATCAGTTATTAGACTCACTTTTAGCTACTTCTTAATCGTGTCTTACACAGTACTATGTGTTATAGGCAGAGAGTTAGGAAGAGATAAACATTAGCATTGGTCTTTTAAGTGATTTTCTTATTTTTGCAGCAGCATGAATGGTGTCTAATACCATTAGAAAGTGGTTCTTTGCTTTCAATTTATTTTAATTCATTTCCTTCAAAGTCTTCCTTTTCAGCAATTAGTTAGAAATCACTAATCACACACCCTCACTTATTTAGAATTCACTCCACACACACCATCACTCATTT
>APFE030873003.1:90230-111083 GCA_000404065.3 Pinus taeda
TTCACATCCATCTGATGAATGTGCCATCCCGTCTGCGCTGAGAGAGCAAGAATCGTCCGTATGGAAGAATACCTTGCGACAGGTGCAAAGGTCTCCTCATAATCGATCCCCTCAATCTGTGAAAAGCCTCGGGCAACAAATCTTGCCTTGTACTTCTCCACACTCCCGTCAGCTGCCTGCTTAACTTTGTAGATCCATCTCGAACCCACCACTGATTTCCCTTTCGGTCTAGGAACAATCTCCAATGCACTGTTTCTGACAATAGAATCATACTCTTCCACCATGGCGTCTACCCATGCGGGATCCTCCACAGCTTCCTCGAAAGAGGATGGCTCAGTCACAACACACTTGCTCATCAGAGCCATGTATCCAGTGTACCGATCAGGTGACTGTCTCTGCCTGCGTTGGGCTGTAGGTGGTCCTACAACTTTCTCTGCATCTTGAGCCAGTCGCTCAGCTTCTGTCAAGCGCTTTCGCCCTCTGATGGTTGGCGCTGCATGAGTGGTCTCTTCCACTCCATGAACCTCATCCTGTGGCTGATCCACGTCCTGAAGCTCATCCTTAGGAACTAATGGCTCCTCATATGCATGGAAGTGTAGCTCCCTCTCAAGCGAACACTTCATGGCTTTCTCCTCCTGAAATTTTATATCCCGTCGCACAACAGTTTTACCACTGTCTAGAAAATACACACGATAGTTGTGGGGCATATCAGTGTACCCCACAAATATCCCAACCTCTGCAGTCGGCTCCAACTTCTTCCTGGCATCCTTCGTCACATGCATGTAAACATTAGCACAAAAAATCGTCTCATGCTTCTTACCACAATAAGCCTCCTCGGGTGTACTCATGCCAAGTATCTTATGAGGACAACAGTTCTGCACATAAATTGTTGTATTGCATGCTTCCACCCACAAGTGAAGGGGTAGGCCTTGATCATGCAACATCGCCCATGCAGCACCCACGATCATTATGTTCTTCTGCTCAGCTACCCCATTCTGCTGTGGGTTATGGGGAGCTATGAGCTCTCTTCGAATCCCTTCTGCCTTGCAGAAATCCTTGAACTCGTCCGAGATGTATTCACCACCATTATCGTCCTAAGAGCCTTCACCTTCTCCCGACTCCTTCTCGACGAGGCTTATCACAGAACCGATATGTTTTCTCTCTCGCAGAAGAGATCAGCACTTACGAGAGAAATCATCAACAAAAATCACATAATACCTGTGTTTTGTTGTCGAAGCAACTGAGAAAGGTCCACACACATCTGTGTGAATTCTCTCAAGGATCGTCATGGCACGACTATCCTTCTCGTGAAAGGTAGCTTTCACAAAATTCCCCAAAGTACACCCCTTGCACTGATCTGACTATGCAAGTGTGCCTTTAGGAAGCCGTGTAGTGATCTGCTGCAGTATCTTCAAGGCTCCATGGTGAAGGTGAACCAATCTCCTGTGCCACAACTCACCATCATCTCAGCTCACCAATCCTTCTGCCTTGCCTGCCATTGTTGTGCATCCATATACATGCAACTAATAAAGGTTCCTTACTTGAACCCCTATCTTCTGGGTCTCACCAGTTGTCTTGCTGCGAAAGAAAGCTTTTCCCTTGCTGAAAACAACATCATACCCTTTGTCTCTAACATCACCACAGAGATAAAATTCTTCTTCAATACTGGAACATGCATGACTTCCTTCAATACGAAGGGTTTACCAAACTCCCTCTCAAAGGAAATGTTACCGATACTAGTCGCACTGTATCTACCATCATCGCCCATCTTGATGTGCACTCCAAGATCTTTGTCCTCCAGATCAGAAAACAAATCTTTATCTCTCGTCATGTGAAAAGACGCACCACTGTCCAAGAACCACACCGATCCCATCACACTTGAAACCAAGCATGTGATCTATGAAAAATCAAGCTCAAACTGTGAGCCTAGAGCGTCTCCTGCTACAGATCTAGCAACTTGCTTGTTCTTCTTCTTCTGCGGACAATTAGTGGTTTAGTGTCTGTGCTGGTGACAGTGAAAACACTTCACCTTGGACATGTCCTGCTTCTTGCCTTTCACACCAGACTGAGAAGCTTTCTTGCTCTTCCCTTTCTTTGCTTTAGCAGCCAAAGTGCAATTTTATTCATCAGCTCCCTTTGATGAAGATCTGTCCTTGGTACTCCGCCTAATCTCCTCCTGCACAAGATCTGCACAGTCTTTCCCATCATGGCAATTTCTCCCGACCATTGATAGAGTCCTGATAGGAATGCCAACTCTTCGGAAGACCAAGGAGAGCCAAGATCACCAAGTCCTCATCATCGACAGTAACCGCCACACTTCCCAGCTCATCTCGACACTGAGTGAACTTCATGAGATACTTGGGCATACTGTCACCCTTCTCGCATTTGATGCTTCTGAGTTTATCTTGAGCACCAGCTTCCTTTGATCACTCTTGCTTTGGAATAATTCTGTTAACAATTTCCACATCAAATATAGAGTAGCCTTTCCATGGAGGCTGGACACAATGTGATCCTTCACGCCCTCCAACAGAATCCTTCAACATTTTGCGGTCTTCTTTTGCCAAGCATCAGCTTGAGTAGCATCAGTAGGCTTTGGGACATCTGTCTCTATGAACTCCTTCAGCCCGTTATCATCCAATACTGCCTCCATCCTGTCCTTCCATGCAATATAGTTCATACTACGCTCAAGGGCATACTCCAATCACAATCCTGTGAAAGACATTTTAGTTTTGACACCAAGAAAAGACTGCTGCAAATTCGAATTCCACCAGCTCCAACTCAACCGCTTTTGATCTAGAATTCGTGAGAACAAGGTATTTTTTGTACAGAGATCGACTGTATGGGCATTCACCGGATATCTCACCTTCCAAAGGAAGGATGAATCTAGAGGCTACCTGGCCCGATTACAAACTCTGCCTGAAGAAACAGAATGTAAACACTTCATGAATAGTAGACCTGATGATCAACAACTCTGATACCGTGTAGAAATTTTGAATAATAAACACATATTCAATGGAGATTATCCTGATCATGTACTATTGCGGAATACATACATAATACATAAGCTCCTCTACGTTGATCATCAATATAGCAGCATTAATAACAATAAAACATCAAGAGCATGCACACATTAACACAGTATGTAACCCGAGGAAAGCTTACAGTTGAAAACCCCACACCATCTGTATATTAATGATTGAGAACATGTAACATTACAATAGTCAATACTTCTCACAAGTATGTAGCACTATCTCCACCTGTTACATACAATACAGCTCTGATCTGATCTCCAAATCTATTCCACTACTTGCTTGCCTCCACTGCTCAATACCTGCTCAAGAATTGATGAGAATGGTTGAACCAAACTCGTATTTACCTCAAAATAATCACTCACACTAGGAATCACGTGAGCAGAGGCTATAATCACTTGGTATTGGCCAATTCTCATTGGCATAACTTAATCCCATTGATTGTTCAAATCCTCGTGCACAACTATAGTTACAACTGATAGCAATCTGATCCTCTAACACCTATCCCTGCTGAACTGAACATGCACTGACATGCAATTGAGTTAAATGATGTATTATTTATTTTCATTATGAGTTAATAATTAGTTTAACAACTCATCATTAGTATATTTGCAGTTAGACTAATTACAACTAGTTTAATCAAGTCAAACTGAACACAACTCCATCAACTCCACAATCAACTCCACCAAACTCAACTCATTGAGTTCTAACTGAAGTCATGCATGCAACAACTCAACTGACCCACAAAAAAAACATATTTCCTTCTGACAGCTGCATGTGCTACATCTGTAGCTCAAGCTGAAGTGCTCCAAGAGAATAAGATAAAGTTTATAGTCTAAATACTATTATAAGCTAATAATATTTGACTGCTCTATATTTAGACTTGACAGTGTCATCGCTGTTGTCTAAAAATAGAAGTCCATATATTTTTTCCAACTTGACTAATCATCCATAAAAAACATCCTTCCACTCATATACATGATCCATATGTCTAAAAATAGACTTTGCACCATAATTTGCCTGCGGGCCCACTTAGTGAAGGTGACTCTTTTCACTAAGCTCCATTATCTTGTTTCAATCTCAACAATATACACAAGTTTCATAGAAATCAAAATCCAGAGAGCTATTAATCATACCTTCTACCATACCTTTACTATGAAGTATTCAAATTCCCTTCTCTCCAATATGTCCAAGCCTTTGATGCCATAGCATGGTCTTTTCTCCAGAGACCACTAGATTTTCTCCTCCACTTTCAGGAACCACATAACTGTTGCACCCATTAATAACAATGCTACCTTGCGTCTTGTACAAAGTTCCAATCTAAGCTCCCTGCATCAATATCAGTGCTCCTAGAGTCATCTTGTGGGTATCTTTCTCGAACACTATTTTTACACCTGCATCATCCAGCTTGCTTATAGAAATCAGATTTCTAGCTAATGCAGGAATATGCAGAACACCCAGAAGTGTTCTAATCCTTCCACCTTGAAACTTCAAATTTAATTTTCCACAACCAATGATTCTACCTTCTGGTCATCCCCCAAGAAGACATCACCACCACCATATTTCACATACCTATAGAACCACTCTCTATGGGGAGTGAAGTGAAAGGATGCACCTGTGTCAATCAACCATGCCTCATGATCTACATGTGTACTTGAAGAAGAAGCCAAGCACACATCCTGACCTTCATCTGAGGTGGTTTTCACCTCTGCAAAAGAAGCATCATCAGATCCCTTTCCTTTCTCAGGAGCTTTAGATTTATAGTCCCTTTTGTAGTTCCCTTCTTTTCTGCATTTCTAGCACACCTTTATAGGTTTTTCTAGAGATTTAGATCTCCCACTTGAGAACTTATTTTTGTTTCTATTATGGAACCATCCTCATACAGACAAGGCATCACCATTTTGGCTCTCCATATTTTTCCATCCCATATCCTCCGTCAACAAGGCTGAGACTATTTCATCAAATTGAAAGGCAGTTTCATTGCTACATATCGCAACAACCAGAGTATCCCACAAATTTGGTAGAGAACACAACAAACTGATGCACCTATATTCATCTGAAATTTTAATATCAAAAAATAATCAATGGCTTACCACAGTATTAAATGCATTCATATGCTCTGTCACTGAGTCTCTATCTTTTATCCTAAGGTGATATATCTTTTTTTGTAGGAACAGTTTATTCACTAGAGACTTAGATTGGTACAAAGTCCCTAGCTTTTCCCACAAAGCCTTAATTGTAACTTCTCCTAATACATTCAGCAATACTGAATCTGAGATATAGAATCATATTGTGCTTTTTTTCTTTAAATCCAACTTCTTCCATTCTTCATCGGACACTCTCGTTGGTTTATTGCCTAGATCTACCGCGATCGACTGATCTTTATCCACCAACAGATCCTCCATCTTGAGTTTCCACAACTCAAAACTCTGACCGTTTAAATTTATCAATCTCTATCTTTCCACTACTCGCCATATTATTTCACCACCTATTATCGGGAAATCTAGTGTCCACTAGGAGCTGCTAGTCCCACCAATATGGGTAGCTATCTTAGAAACAAACAAACCAAAACTACTTTTTCTTTCCTTTATGAGAAGTAGATAAGAGGGGAACGAAGGACACCAACCTCAGTCTTGCACTTGGTTCCTTGCTTGGTTCCTCTCCCTTTTGACAGATCTTTTCCACTCCTTCTTCGTTTACCCAGCTTCAAAGAACACTTGTGGAATCAAAGCAGCATAATACTACTGAAGAACAGAGATCTACAATCATAAACAATATAGGACCAGATATATATTGGCCACACAAATTCATATATCATCAAACATACAAGAACGTGGAGGAAAACTTAAATATTTTTATTAATATCAAGAATAGCAAAGAGGATTACAACCCATTGTTCTGACCCAGCATCATGCTCTCAGCATGAAAACCCTTATTCACCTCATGAAAAGCTCAGATCACCCAACACTATGATATTGCACCAAGAAACCAACAACACTTCCTTACAAGATACAAGATTCCAGCCTCTGGATCTCTGTGATGAGGATTCATATATTAGATGATTGTAGGGGGGTGAGTCAAGCTTCTGGATTTTGGTTTAGTGTCCTCTCTTTGATAGTTCTTGATTCCACTTGGAGATTGATGATCTCTTACTCATCCCTAGGCGAATTCAGAGACGCAAGTGTCATAGGAGAAGTTTCTGGAAGATTCCATGATCATCTACCTCACAAACTGTCTTTTCTATTTGTCTACTCTCATCCATCACACCCTACAGAAGGTCTTTCCAATATGCATCGCACTTTTTACACTAAGAAGGTGAGATGCATCGCACCCTCTGCACTAGGCAGTCTGTATGGTCCAGTTTTGACCAGTTCTGAGCAGTTTTCCATGGAGAACTTCTGGGAGATGATGTAATCAGCTCACCTTGTTCCTTTAGGGTGTGAAGCAACACTTTTAGGAACTTAGGATCCCTTGGTTTATGGACATGTATGATTGGGGTTGCAGTGCCAAAAAATGTTTTTAACAATTGCCCCCTAAAGCATGAGGTCATTAATCTTTTGTGTCGGGTGAAATGCTTTATCATGAGGATCTGAAGTTTTCTCGAGCTGGAAGGCGACCTGTAATAAGATACAATACAATACATTATCTTCATAAAATTTTTCATGATCTAGCTGAGGCGGGCATTCCCATGCTCAACTTTATAAATTCATTTTCATATACATAGAATAGACAACTGTCTGTGTAGCAGACTGATGATTCGAACAGAGTCATCATCATTTGATTCACATGATCATTTGTTCGGCAGTGATGCACATTTGATGTCTTTATTTTGCTGAATATATCGCAGCCCGAATGGATGAAACTAGATCCATGGTCTTCAAACTCGTTCAATCTTCACTCGGAGTACAAGTCGATCCATGTGAAAGATGTTCTAGAGTCAAACATGGAAAGACATCGCCTGATTACCAACCAATGATGTAAGTTGTTAACAGGTGCGAGAGGAATCATCGATAATGATGATGACCCTCATGGTACAACAGTACAATTCACGTGGTGTGAAAAAGGGACTTGGCATTTAACACCACGTAAAATCTTTTCGTCGAAGGCCATTGATGTAAACCTATCGTTAGAAGTGAGAAACTTTCCATTGAGGCATGCAAGCTTCAAAGTACTGAAAGGGTTGTTCCTAGGTCGACTTCTTGGATAATGAGCTGATGTCGACAAGAAGTGACCCATCGTAGGAGGGCCTTAATGAATCCCACATCTACGACACAGAACGGAGCAAATGATTTTGGAGGTGAAAACAATCTGATGATACAGGGTTCAAGGTGGCGGTCATGAAAGAATGGAGCGTGAATGTATTGCAGCGGATGAGACATAGGTGAATTCTCTGAGGGACTTCTCTTGAACATACCGGTGACGCTGAAATGGATTAGTAGTGTTAACCCCAAAGATGGATGGTATGATGGAACAATGGCGATATGGCTGGTGAACAGAATAACCCAACCCGACTCGGACGTGAAGTGAAAGTGTCATGTTCAAGAGCGACTTGCTACCGATAAAGTTTTTTCAAGTTTTCTTCCCAATTTTCCCCAGTCATTTCTGACCAGTACCTCTTTATCTTTATCAAGCTTGAGGAGGATAACATATGCTTGTTCTATAATTCGCCCTTCGGGCGAACCTGTCGCTATGTTTTAATGAGCCTAGCGACAGTGAAACTCATTCTTGTCTATATGGACAAGTTTCTCGCTATTTATTTTAATGAGTTTAACGAAAATGATAACTCAGTCCTTTTTCAATTTTAGAGAGTCTAAAAAGGGATGGAAAGGAAACTCCAATAATCCTTTTTGGTCATATAATCCCTTAAGTCCGAAAAAGTATAAAATAATACGAAAGGAATGAATTTTCGATAGTTTTAAAGAGCCGAACAAGACAAGCGCTCGATCTTTTTGTGTAATAATCCCTCAGGTCCAAAAAGATTAAAATATAGAGGAGGGATAGCACTCCCGTTAGCTTTAACAAGATGGAGAGGCCAACTGCTCGGCAATCTTTTCATATTTTACGAGTCAGGTGAAAAGAGCTTAAAGGAGACTCGTCTTTGAGGAACGAGTGATATATTCGAGTAGCTACTAATTCCAGGTAAGGTTTGGAATTTTCCAATCACAACAGTGTCACAAGGATGGATAACTGAATCACTCTTCACAACTGTTCCTCAAAAGGGTAAACAATCAGATGGAGGTGTATGATCAGCTAAAACAGAGTGGAGGTGATGGTAAGAACACGACCAAGGCTCAAAAGTTGATGATAATGCATTCACAATGGTTATTTATCAGAGGTTGGTTCTTTTTTTAATGAGCTTAAACTTTGATGGAACATTTTCTCATTGCTTAGGTTTAATTTTTAACGAGCTTGAACTTTGCGTAAAATTGCTCGTGGCGGGTTTATTCTTTAACGAGTTTGAACCCTACAGTAACACTGCTCGTGATAAGTTTGCATGCCCCCAGCATAATAACGCAAATCAAGGTGCATGCCCCCTAAGCTTCATTACATTCAACGTGATGGTTGGAATGAAGGTTTACCTCCGAGATCTTTGAAAGACGCAACTTGGAAAGGGAGTTGTTTCATTTTTTAATGAGGTTGACACAGTAAAAGAACTATCCTGATAACTCCTTGTTTCATTTTTTAACGAGGTCGACATGAGATAAGAACCATCCTCAGAATCCATTGTATTTACAGTATCTGATAGAAAATAAAAAACTGAAGGATGATTAAGGTCGCTAGAATAACCTTCGTTGTAATCCGGAAGATGGGAATGATGGTGGTAATCTTCCCATGGTGCCTCTCCTATCATCATTGATTGAATGATTCATTTGTCTGTAGAGTGTACATGTGACCAAGGATCTAAAGAGGTGTCATATTCCTTAGACCTATTTATCCAAACACTCAATGAGTGCTGATTTGAGTTTTCCCCCCAGGCCAAGAAAATTGATTGCTACAATATTTCTATTAGGGCGATGATCCATGCTGAAAAAATGTTCAAGAATCTTCTGAATCTAGAAGATATCATGTTGCAGCTTCCCACCGTGGCCACTTCTACCAGATTGTTTGGAGGTGGTAGGGCAAAAGTACCCATCAATGTAGGGTCTTTTAGTATCCCTACTCCGATATTTTGAAGCGACTAAGAGCTTCCATGGATCATCAGAATGCTTCCCGTAACTTGTGAATTGTTGGGGAGAAACATTTGTTGGTCGATGATTGCAATTCCTCCTTGGAAAGGAAATGCAATATTTCTAAAGTATGTCGACACAACTACAGCCATAGCATATATCATGGGCCATCCCAGTAGGATTTTGTAATCGAGGTTTCCATCGATTACTTCAACATCAATTTCTACTGTCTTGCCCCTAGTTCGACTTGCAAGTTACTTAAAATCCCATATGGAGTGTATGTCCATCCATCAAATGCTTTTAACGTTATCAACGATCTCGACAAGGGTGGAGATCCTAAATTTTTCCAGCAACTCATCGACATAATACATGTAGATGCCCCCTCATCAATAATTATTTGATGAACAGTTTTGTTGAGGGCTTTCACTTGAATAAGGAAATCTATTTGAGCTGGTAACTGAGGGTCATATCCTTTGTGATTAAAGGACACAAGATTGGAATCCGTTGGGTCAATCCCATCTATTCCTGATAATAGAGCCTACTTTTGGGAGGGGCAATTTTGCAGTACCTCAAGTGTCGACATAACGGATGGTGATTGGGCCAGGTCCTCTACTATATTATAATGTTGTGCTGCTCTGGCACGAGAATTAAATGCCAATTTGTGTACTACTCCCTTCATCGGCTTTATCGTTGGCTCAGGAATGATGGGTGGCACAACTTCTGTCGAAGTTGTTATCGAACTACTAGGTTGATCATTAGCCTTGTCGTCTGACAGTTGTGGATTTACGTAATCTTTATTCCTTGTCAATATCAAAGCATCATTCTACTATTTCGAGATGGACAACATGAGCACTTGGGACCGGGAAACATTGTCACTAGCAACCAGATTGGTCCCCGGGTTTGGAAACGGATTAGTTAATACCGCTGAGGTTTTTCAGCTCTTAAAGAGTTTCTTAACTTCAACTTTATGTGGAAAATCTCTCGTCTGATGATCCTCATCACATATCTGACACCCCGCAGGGGGTTTCCTTTGCCCAGAAGGGTTTGCAGAAGATTTTTTAGGAGACAACTGCTCCTGCTTCTTCTTTTTCCTTTTCTTTTTCTTCTTGTCCCCTGGTTGCTTCGGTTGTTTTCCCTTGTTGGTTGACACGACATTAACCTCTGAGGCAAGAAGTTCTTCATTTGCATTTTCACTGGAAACCGTGCGGGCTTTCTTGGATGTAACCTTTACAATTTTCGTGCTAGTCGTACCTATCACACCATCATCAGCATGAGAGTCTTTGTTTGATTTAGGACGGGGAGGAATGGAAAATTTCGGTCTAGGAGCATCAGGGATTTTATCGTAGCGCATGCCAAACTGAGTATAGATCAAGTCTAGATATTGTGCACGAGCAATAACTTACTCTTCAGTGACAACTCCTCCCTTTGCCACATCTTCTGTAATAGAAGGTAACAATGACTTAATAAACCATTCAACCAATAGCTGATCAGGAACATATGTTTTTACCATTCTTCGATGACGTCACCACTCATGAATATGATCGAATATGTGAGTAGCCGTTGTTTGTTTGAAATTGGTAAGAAGATTTTTTGTCGTTTCGTACCTTATGGGTAGCTGAAAATGGGTTAAAAAGGTTGTGGCTAGGGTACTGAAGTTATCAAATGAAGCTCTAGGAAATTTGATATACCATTTTTCTGCTGGACCAGTTAACGTTCGCTGAAAAAGGCAAAGCCTGATCGAATCATCATTGAGAGTGTTTGATGAACACCACAGATGGAAGGTCATCACATGATTCGATGGGTCTTCACTTGGATTTCCATTAAATTTAGGAATATCTGACGAAAGTTTCTGTGGAATCGCTGGCCACCAAGGGGCGTAAGAAATTGGATCGTTCATTAGTCGATTTAGATCCGGTAACTCTAAAGTCGCCACGAAAGGCAACTGTTGATTCAAGCTCGGCGAAGCATACCCAGGATAAGATGGAATTGCCTGAGCAGTTGGCCTTTGCATACCAGCATAATGCATTTGATGCTGGTAACTTTGGTAAGGTTGATGGGCATGACCATTATGATATGATAGATGTTGACCGTTTTGAATATACAACTGCCCATTACTTGCAAAGACTTGTTGCTCAGATCCTTGTTAAGCTTGTTGGAATTGCGGTTATTGGTATTGGACCAGCCATGGTTGTGAAGCCATGAGCTATTGCCCAGTACTGACTATTTGACCAAGATGGGGGGTAATGGTCCCCGTTTGAACCTGGGTCATTCCACTAGTCGGTAATTGTTGTTGCGTCTCAGGGACAAGAGGTTGTTGTATTACGACCTGAGAAACCTGAGGTTGGCATACAACAGGTAACGCTCATACTTGTGACACTGTCACAATAGCCAGCGTAGTGGGGATATTTGACACAGGTAAACTTTGTTGCATCGAGTATGCAACTCTTGGTTGTTGAGGCAGTATTGGCACCCAACTGCTAGATGTAATTCCAGCGTACCTTGAATACTGTTGTGAACTCCCATATGGTTGTTCTCCTAGGGGAGACAATGAAAGGGTATACTTCCCTCCATACGTTGGTAACCCAGTGCTCAAAGGAATGATTTGCCTTTGGGGACCAGATTGCCCAAATTGACACTGCGAAGGATCAATTTGTTGAGACTCAACATAAGCGATTCCAGATATTATTCCGGACAAACAAACGAAAACAGTCCGTACTGTCGAAATAGCCCTTGGATGGACTCCATCCAGCAGTTGAGAGCTATTTGGGATAGATGGGACACCAACGAACATTGTCGTAGTAGTAGCAGGAAGTTCTACTACTGCTATGTTGGATAACATAGTCCTAGATATCGACGGTTTTTCAGACATATTTAGTTTATCCAAAATATTCCTCAACGATTCTTCAGGAACTTCCGATGGTGGGAGACTAACTTTCGATGAGGAAGGATATAGGGTGATCCCAGCTCCAAATGGTGATGGAGCGTTAGATGGAGGATCCTCCACAATCTCTTCTATGGCAATCAAACCAGGCAGAAGAGGTAGACCGTCAGGTCCATAAAATATTTTTGGTTCCGAAGAAGGGATAGGTTTTGTAGTGACTGATGTTTTGGAAGTAACACCTTCCAAATCAGCTATAGATGGAGCCGGTTCAAGAATAGAAGTGTTTACCATCACACTACAATCAGTTTTAAGGTCCTTTTGTGGCTGCTGAATTTCTTCTATAGAGGTGGGGATACCAGAAATGTTCAGAGTAACCGGAGTGTCTGAGGATGTTGGAGTACTTGCTCCAACCAACCTAGGGGACTTCGATCTGGTCAAACGAGTTCGCTTTGTCCGGAATAGTTTCGTTTTTGGAGTCAACGACATTTGACTCGTAAGTCTCCATGAACGATGGGTTTTTGATTGACTTTCTTCCACAATTGCGGATTACTTTATCAACTCAAAATAATAGGGGAAAATAATTCCGAATTAAATTAATTTTAGACGCTTTGACACAACTTGTTTTTTCAATTTTTAAGAGTCGAGAAAAAACAAAAGATGACTCTAGTTGCCTTCGATTTTAATGAGCCTGAAGTGACAAGTGCTCAAATGGACCTTTTCCTTTAAGGAGTCTAAAAAGGAATGAAAAAGACTACTCTAGAAATCTAAACAGAGGGATTACCAAACCAATCGCAAAACTGTAGAATGCTTTTCACGATACGACAATCAATCTTCCCGAATGTTTTGTTCAGTGCATTGCGATCGATAGGGCGGCAGACACGGCTTCCTAAGGATAAAGGATATAGCCTATTGTGGTCTCCCAATATATACTCGATGGTACGTGGGAGCACAAGTCCACACTGGCACTTGTTCTCTCAAAGAGGAGGACTCACCCAACCAACAATGAAAGCGATAGTTACCACGCTTTACGATGTTGAAATACGTCTCTAGCCTAGACTTCTAAATGTTATGCGTTAGGTTCCAAAGTATTTTTATGTTCATTGAATTTATTTTACAGTTGATCTTGCTTAAGAAATTTTCCTTTTAGGTTCACTACATGATGTAGATATATAATTCCTAAAATTCAATCTAAGATGATAATCAATCGTTTAATCTTCTCTTTGCAATGAAAATCCTAGCTACTAAGGAAAGAGAAATGAGATTCTTTCAACATAGAGCACAGAACACACACTAGATGCACTGTCCTAAATCAAACCAACAAGCAGTCTAAATGAAAATGCACATGCATGTATTCTTTTTAGCCTTCTTAATGTGTGAATGACAAGAAGAATGCTAAGTACAAATCTGAATTATCTTTTCAAAGCGAAAATACTCACAATTTTTCTTCAAAATACGAAAGGAAGATAATGACAACACTTTGCGATTTTGAATTGAAAACTTCTTTCGACACATGAAAAACCATTAACTCAAATAAAATAAAATAGTAACAGTATAATCGACCATCAAGAACAACAGGATTATTTTCTTTGACTGAAAACGACACTTGCGACACTTCCAAATCAAAAGACGACAGTTTGATTATGCTACTTCTTTGTAAAAGAGAACTGTAAATGGCACACAATACACAAAAACATTCACAGTTCTTTGCATAATGGAGGCAAAATGATGGAAAGGAAGGGGGTTTCCACAGTGGTATACTGATCATAGATAGCAAAACCCCTGAGTAAAGCTAAAGAGAGTGAACAAAAACCCAAAATATAGAAGCAGGAGAGGTCTTGTTAGATCAGCGCACCTGTAACATAGGGAAAGTGCGATGTAGCACACCTACTGCACACAGGAGGTGTGATGCATCCATATTCCCAAGAGGAGAAGGTGTGATAGTCTAGGGACGAGACTTCAACTTGGTTTTTGGTCACAGTTTGTAGCTCAGTTCAGGGATTTAGGCCGAGCAAGTGATATTCAGTAAATATAAATCACAGCGGTTGATCTAATGAGGTTACTATAGCCACCACCAGGGAAATTAGAATGTTTGCAAATCGATTGTTCAGCTTATAAAAAAAACCCAGAGATAGACTAAATTAGCATTGATCTACTTTACACTTGCATAGTAAATGCAGTTCGAAGGCTAGCTGGCTTGAATTTAGGCTCCGTCTGTAAGTTTATAAAACAAACAAATATGGACAAGCAAACAATTTATTCATTTCCCAGCGGAATCGCCATTTTGTTATTGGGAAATCTAGTGTCCACTCGAAGCTGCTAGTCCCACTAAGACGGGTAGCTACCTTAGAAACAATCAAACCAAAACTACCTTCGCTTTCCTTTATGAGAAGTAGATAAGAGGGGAACAAAGGACACCAACCTTAGTCTTGCACTTGGTTCCTCTCCCATCTGACAGATCTTTGCCACTCCTTCTTCATTTACCCAGCTTCAAAGAGCACATGTGGAATCAAAGTAGCATAATACTGTCGAAGAACAGAGATCTACAATCATAAACAATATATGATCAGATATATATTGACCACACAAATGCATATATCATCAAACATATAAGAATGTGGAGGAAAACTTAAATAGTTTTATTAATATCAATAATAGAAAAGAGGATTACAACCCATTGTTCTGAACCAACATCATCATCTTAGCATGAAAACCCTTCTTCACCTCATGAAAAGCTTAGATCACCCAACACTATGATATTGCACCAAGAAACCAACAACGCTTCCTTACAAGATACAAGATTCCAACCTCTGGATCTATGTGATGAGGGATCCATATATAGATGATTGTAGGGGGGTGAGTTAGCTTCTGGGATTTTGATTAGTTTCCTCTCTCTGATAGTTCTTGATTCCACTTGGAGATTGATGATATCTTACTCATCCCTGGGCGAATTCAGAGAGGCAAGTGTCATAGGAGAAGTTTCTAGAAGATTCCATGATCATCCACCTTGCAAAATGTCTTTGCCATTTGTCTACTCTCACCCATTGCACCCTACAGAAGGGCTTTCCAGTATGCATCACACCTTTTACACTGAGCAGGTGAGATGCATCGCAACCTCTACACTGGGCAGTCTGTATGGTCCAGTTTTGACCAGTTCTGAGCAGTTTTCCATGGAGAACTTCTAGGAGATGATGTAATCAGTTGAACTTGTTCCTTTAGGGTGTGAAGAAACACTTTTAGGGACTTAGGAGCCCTTGGTTTATGGACATGTATGATTGGGGTTCCAGTGCCCAAAAATTTCTATAACACCACCACAATTGATCTCGCAGATCTCCCACTAAACAGGGTCTACCATAGACCTGAAAAAATCCCTCAACATCAAAGGCATCCCCTTGAAGCCAAAACAACTCTGATACCAAATGTAGGTTTTAACCTCGTACAAAAATTACCTGCAGACAAATTCTAAAAACAGAAAATAAACAATGGTGAGAGCGTAACACATAAAACAAATATACATAGATATTTTCCCCTATATCCCAAAACCAAAAATACTAGATTGATTTTTCATTATGTTCCTTTCAATGTTACAATACATATATATTCATGCTGAAGCATCCATAAGCCCCAATCCATTAACTCTGGATTAGAACATAACCATAGTTCCCTTGACCGGATCTACATAATACCTTGGATTGAAAACCATCACGGCCAAAACCATGTGTAAAATTAATGCACAAAACCATAGGTAGGTCTTCCCACCTAATATAGGGTCCAAAAAATATTTCCTTGGGACGTTGCCCCGGACCCTGTAGAGGGGGTTTTCCGCCCCCGCTACTAGTCAGAGAAATAATATAACACAACCCAGCTCTCATCACTCTGTTGTTCACATTGAAAATCGATTGATCTTACAATTTTTTCTTCCTCCTTCTGTATCACATGATCTTATCACTCAATCATTATAGGAGTCATACATAGCAAGCACTATTGCAAAACAGAAGTTTTCTTCTTTCTTGATGTTTTTTGTTTTGCAAGTTTGAAAATGTGTACATGCTTGTCTTTGACTAGTAATGTGTTAGGAAACCATGGCACGTCCACATAATTCCTTTCATGCACTTTTCATTTTTTCTTTTCTATAGATGCATTCAAGCTTCGAACATTCAGGTTTGTATTGTTTTATCTTCCTTGTTGGTTGGTTTTCTTACATATCCTTCTTGACATTCATGCTCTCACATACATGGGCCAACCAATGTGCTAAAGTCTACATTAGAAGTATCACTTTACATGATTTGGATCGCATTCTAATTAGATTAGGAGTAGGAGTAGTTTTTCTTTCTTGTTTGTTTCTCTGATTTTCTTTACTTTGTTTGATTGTTTTTTTGTCGTAGGTTAGTTTTCACATGAAACCGTGTTTGGATTCTTAGACAAGCAAGGTGAAGTTCAAGAGGAACTTGTACAACTATCAACACTTGGTTATATATATATTTCCTCTCTTTATGTGAATCTTGCATTTATTTTAGTCGATGATGCCCCAATGGAAAATACATTTCATTTGGAATGAGTCATGGTGAAATCACTATGCTTGCACTTTTAACTACTATCACCTACTCTAATTGGTTTTGTTTTTTGGTTACCTTTTCAACTCCATCAAGAAGAGTAAGGAGAGAGGAAAAACCTTAACAAGTATGTCAGAGGTATATATAAATATCCTTCTCTGAAGGGACAAACTATTCATCTCTCAATAAGTTGGGATCCCTCTTCCACCTCATAAAATAAATAAGTGCCCATGCAGTAGTTCTTTGAAAAATGAAATAAAAGGTGAAAGAAGAGAAAGGCTTCCTACATAGAGAGGTGAGGTAGGCAACTCCATTGGGGTACTATCCAGGCTCGCTAGTAATGGATAAATTCTTGTGTTCTTGAAGTGACTCTATCAAGGTACTGTCTAGGCTTGCTGGCAGCAGAGAAACACCAAAGATGAAACTAAAACTCTGCCAATATATTTTACTTATGCATCTATATACCCCTCATCCCCAATCAAAACAACTCAGTTTGACATGGCTTGGTATGTGTGTTGCTGATGAAGAAAATGGTAGGGACTACATCTTTAAATCAAGCTAAGTGATGAAGTTATTATAATCAAAGAATTGAACAATAATTCCGGAAGAGTTAGAATCGCTTTGCATGAGACAAGGTTTATATAGAGAGCTCGAGTTATACCAGTGTGTCACTAATGTCGTAGCGACTACAACCACCCTCCATAATGTTTCCTCTGCTTCGATTTTGGAGCCTTCCTTCTAAACCATAGTATCTCATCTCAAACTGATCTAGGTATTTGTGCTTCGATTGAGACTTATCCTTTTCATTTTGGCTTGTTTTTTTTCTTGCTTAGTTGATTTTCTAACCCACAAGATGACCTTTTGACTTGGACCCACAAAATTTGCGGGCTTGCCCCATAAAACTGTGCAATTCTTGAGGGAAACTAGTCTTGTTGTTAGGAATTGCATAGTCATGACTGTGAGTGAGCGTTGAGCTTAGAAAATGCATAGTCATGAAGGGACAACTCAACACTGAACCCATAAATTGTGCAACCTTCACTGAGCTTAGAAACTACATAGTGCACTGAGCTAGAATGTTGCCCAGTTCCTGGAACTACATTGTCTTTCCTAGTAGTGTGCATGGCAATCTTCCATAGAAAAGGAAAAAAGCATCCCTAGAAAATAGGGATCTATTCTTTGTATCCCAAAGGAGGCACTTGCATTATTTTTAGAAACTGCAGGAAAGTGTATCTTTTTCCTTGAATTTAGGCATGCACATCATAAACCCTAATTTTCCCAAATCAATTTAATTGGCACTATTAGAGCTCATTTTCACACTCGATCTTGGAGCTCTAGCATTCCCAAGGAGATCAAGGAACCTTCGACACGATTGTCGTCTTTTTCTTGAGTGAGTTTTTCTTTTGTCATCTTTTGCCACCTTTTCTATTGCTTTTGTTGTTTGGCTTCTATAAGTGTTGTTTCACTTGTTTCTCTACATAATTTTTTGGTTTTTTAACTTGTTTTAGTTTGTAGAAGTGTCATTTGAAGTTATATACTTCCTTTCCCAAGTGTCGCATGAGTTTTCTTGTTTTTTCACCAACGATCATCATTGCAGAAACTCTCCTCACATTCTTTGTTTTCCTTTTGTTTAATCAATTGTTGCACTTGTTTCACATGCATGCATCTACACTTAGTGAAATATCCACTCAACTTCACACTATCTCAGATCTGCTTGTTTTCACACTTCCCTCGAGAATATATGGGCTTCCTTTAGCCAAATCTTACTTTTCACAGCTTGCATTGTGCAATCTAGAGCCTCAAGTCACAAGCTTGACCTTTGGAATTGTGCAGAGTGTAGCCTAATATGGCTCCAACTACACATTACGTAGTTCCAGGAGCTAACCTCCCAGATTGGCCACGGAGACTATGCAATGTGCGGTCTCTACCAGGCCTTTACCCAGGCTGAACTGTGCATTGTGCAGTTCAAGTCATCAAGCTTCCACCTTGATTATTGGGACTTTGCAGTGCATAATTTCCATAATCAGTCAATCACCCATGTCAAGAAAAACTGTGCAATCCCTCACATCAAGTGCATGACTTGCTACTTGAAATTTTTTTGGTTTTAAACTAACATTTTCTTTCCATGAGTGTCCTCTTTAACCCACAGGTACAATAATGGTTGAGCATCTCTCTAGTAGTCATAGTTAACATGGCATCCAAGAGAGTTACATCAAAGGAAACCACCAAGAGATAAATTGGGGAAGTAGTTGAGTAGACATCGGTTGATTTGCGATTTTATGCAGATACTCAGTTGTTTATTGAGAAGGGAACAACACTGACTTGGAAACATATCAAAGATACTTTTTGTTATAGCTCCAAATCTCACTCTTGAGGTTTGTGATGCTACACTCATGGCCTAGGGCAACCCCTCCTTCCAGACCTGGTCCAAAATTTAAAAAACAATGTTTTATTCCTTATACGCTACATTGCCCTGAGCTAAACACGTGTATACATGGGCCTGTGTATACCCAACCTGCGTATATGTCTTAAAACACTTAGAAAAAAATCAATTTCCTTAATTTCAGGCGGAGATCACGGGTTTCACCTATTGATTACCTGTTAATGCCCGTGGCCCAACTGTTCCCAACGAATTCCCAACTAAAAAACTACTTTCGGAGAAGTATAAAAAGGCTTCGATGGGAAGGCCTAAGGGAGGAGAGAAGAGAGAGAAATATTATTATGCTAAGATTTCCTTGACTAGGTCTGAAGATCCTAGTGCCTCCTGCACTTCCCCCATTTTACAGGAAACCCTTATTTCCTTGTGTGTTGATGTCTATCTACTACTTGAGATATCATGGAGTAAGTCATGGAAGGATTTTGTTAAAGGCTTGAGACTGGATGAATCTGGAGGACGGTTCCACTTGGAGCCTGTGAAAGGACGAATCAGGTGAAATTATTCTTGTCTGTACTTTATTTGTCTATAATAAAAGAAACGCATGTCTTTGTTCCTGATATAAATCTTCTTCATGTTTATTATATCCATGTTATGATTCATATATGAATGGTTGTTTAATTGCATAACTAACTACCTTTCAATATAATATGGAGATGGTTTCTTTATGATGTTTAGTCCATATACTGCTGTACTTTCTTGAATTGATTGTTTTGCAGGTCAAAGGAGCAAAAGGAACTCCAAGAAGGGTTTGGACCCTAGAAGGATATTCTCAAACGTAGGACCTCAGGTACGCCCCTTATCATAGAGTTTACTTATATTAGCATTATGGCTGTATGGAATGTGTGTTTCTCTATATAGACAACCCCCAGTCTACTAGGGTATCAACCTAAGACCCTAGGGGGATTTGTCCCTTAATAGAATTGGCGACTCCACTGGGGACAACAATATTGTTGTTCCTAGTTCGGGTTTATTCAAGCCAATCAGGGCTCAGCTGTCTTTCTGCTTGCTATTACTGTGTAGTCTATTCCTGTAGGAACTTGAATTGCAAGTTTGATCAGTTTCTTCAGATTGTTTTTTTTTTTCTTGAAATCTTTTATATACGCTGTTCTTTTTGTTTACAGAGGCGTATATATGCACATTTCCTTAAGTAAACTTGCATATATGCATGTTTCCTTAAGCTCAACCACGTATACACACAACTGTGCATTAACACAGTCATGTATATCTTATAATTTTCAAGATTTTTCAAATCTTTTTGTTTCTGAAGGTCTGTCTACTAGTCTGATTCAGTCTTGAACAGTTACTCTTCAGTGTCAGTCTTTATTTTTACAGCAAGTATCTGATTTCAAATTCTCTCTGATTGTGAAAAGGTTGGTCTTATTTGTTTTTCTTGAAAACGTCATCGTTTTTGCTTAAGCACACAAGTTTTCCTGCAAGGAATATTGGCTGCTCCATGTCTTTAGGGCAGAAAGGTTGATCTCAATCTTTGTGTCAAGTTTTGTTTTGGTGATTTTTTGGTTTGCATGTCAAAACGATATCTTTATGACCATTTGATTTTCTTGCTTTCCAAAAGTTGTTGGTTCACACTGTTAGGTTCCTATACCAATAGGTTTCATCTTTCATGATTGACAGTGGAAGGGCTAAATATGTTCATCATTGCAGGCTGCAAAGGTTCCATATTTTGTGTACATATTAAAAAAAATTAAAAAATGAAAAGAGGGTATGCCTTAAAAGAATAATCAAAGGGCAAGAAAATCAAGTGGTCAAGAGAAAAGTGAAAATGAACCCCAAA
>APFE030873003.1:126646-175717 GCA_000404065.3 Pinus taeda
AAGGACCCCTCCGGGGAAACCACTTACCGCCTTCCTCCCACGCTGACGTCAGGCCCCCGTCAGCATGATGTCACCCCACTTTGCCGCCACCAGGCCTCCACGTCACCCCTGGCCACCACGTCGCCCTGTCCACCCTGCCACCGTGTCAGTGCCACCTGGGCACCCATGTTACATGCCACGTCACCTATCCATACCCGAGCTGATGATGGCGTCAGCATGACGTCATCACAAAAAGGCGCCAATATGCCAAAAATGCATAAAAAAGTGTCAAAAAACCGTTATTTCGCATTATTTTCTACGATGCCTGGAGCTCCTATGAAAGCGAAATTCAACCTACAATGGTCAAAAAGCAAAAGCTATCCGCCAAAGTTTTTTCCGCCTCCATTATCAACCCAACTACCTGCAATTCAGCCAATTCAACCAGTGCAAATGCCTCGTACGCCATTAAAACCAGGTATTTTGCCGCAGGCACCCTCTCTTGTCCACTGTTCTCCTGGAAATCCTATTTTCCTGCTTAAACAACTCAGCTAAAGGACCCACATTGTTGAAATTCACCTCTAAAATCTAAAAAACCTCTGAAACCCCTGCACGACGGAAGTCTCGAAGAAACCCGTGACCCTCTGTGAAATTTACCATTTTCCACAAAAAGAAACTATAAAAGCCGAGCCACTGGCTAGAAGACTGAGTTGACAAAGTTACCCCACCCCTACTAAAGGAACTCTCTGCAAATAACCAGCTAACCAGCTCAAAAACACTCTGGTTCCTCAAAATAGAGTGCCCCACAGATTCATTAAGCCTGTGACAGCCTCCTTGCACTGCCAAACTGCTCACTGCAAATAGAGGGCAGTAAGCCATTCCTCAGCATTCACATCAAGCTTAAAATACTGTAAACCACCAGCAAAAACAAGACAATGGCTACTCCAGCTGCTCTGGATGTAGTGCCCATAAATCCACCTAACAGAGAACTAGAAGCTATGCCACTGGTGGACAGTGATGCCCTCATCACAGACTTTGTGGCAGAGAGAATCCACTTGCAAACATATTGTCAGTTAAGAAACAGTCACTTGGACAACAGTGACTTGTATGGGTTCTGGCAATCTAATCTACCCACCTACTTCCTGCCTCCTGTGAATATTTTCCCTGAAATCATCCACCTATGTGCAGAGAATTATGACCAGAAACTCAGGGCTGTGAAGTCTCCATCTGGGAGCATCCTCTTTTATATAGCTCCATATTCCATCAACCAAATGCTCAACTACAAGAAGACCCAGTTGCTATACCCCTTCTCCATGAACTATTTGCTAGATGAGGGCTCCAAACTCTCTAGCGCAAACATTGCTGCCATAGCCAGGAAATTCATGAAGGCAGACTGCCAACCTTCTGGGCCACCTCCTTTCTCCTATGCAGATTTCAATGAGGTTGGCAAGCTACTGGTAGATATGCTGACCTCTGTGTTGGAGTTCACCACAAACAAGCATGTTGATCTAACTGTGTTGGTCATGCTCTCTGCATACAGCCTTATGAAGCCCCCTGCTATGAAATACAATTACGCCAAGTACATTGCCAATAAGATACATGATCAATTGACAAGGCTGAACAGGGAGGCAATATTCAAATATTCCTCATACATATGTCACTTATTCATGTACTACCAGACAGATTGCTTCCAGTGCTCAATCAATAAGCTAGACTCACAGGGTGAGAGAAGGTCTGTGATCTTCTGGTCTTCAGTCTTCCACCAAGTCCAGAATTCCCCCTACTCATACTGTGAATTCATTGATCAGTTTGTGTATCCAGTCACATGCCTTTTAAAGAGGACTCCTCCTATCAGATTGTCCAAGGATATGCAGAAAATATTGCAGCTATCCAGAAGCTACAAAATCGGTGATTGGTACTTGTACCAAAACCACACTGTCATCAGAATTTATGGCTGTGAGCTCTGCCCCTACAGGCTCCCAAAGTATGTCCCTATGAGACTATTTGCCCTGGAGTACTATAGACAGCTTATAAACTCTGACCTAACACACTTTCACAGTGCCAAGAAGAAAGCCAACCTGAAGTTCAGGGACCACGTAGGCCCATTTACCATGAACAAAAAAGATGGTTGGCAAGAAGCTGACCAAATACTAGGACAATAGCTCAAACTCAAGAGAAGCTTTTGGTGGGTCCCTTATGACCCTGAAGGTTTCATCAGTGCCAGAAGGGTTAAATATAGGCTGCTAGCCTATAAGCATTGCCCACTCCCTCAAGTACAACACTTTGCTAATCAAGATGAATGGGTTCCTAAATTAATAGTAGAGGAATTGACTCAGGAAGAAATAATGGAGCAGAATGTAAAGGACTTGGAAAAAACTCTTGACTTAGACTCTTGTCAACAGGTCTTGTTCAAGCAACCAGTCCAAGCAGGAGAAGGCACATCTACTGCCCCAGCTGCATAGGACATCCAACAGGTTCCAACAACAACAACCACAACAAAAGGAAAGGAGAAGATGGATGAACAACAAGAGGTAGAAACAGGGCATCCTAGTACTTCAAAGGACCAGCAATCAGGACAGGCCCCTCCCCAGCAAACTGAACAAACTCAAAACCCAATTTTGCAGACTCCTCTCAATGTTGAGAGAGGGAAAAAGGGAGATAGAGAAGAAATCACACCTCCAACAGGGTCATCACAGCAACCAGAGGCCAAGAGGCCGAGGATAGACCCTGAAGCAGAAGAAGGAGACATAAGTGAAGAGTTGGCAGAAAGCCAAAGCAAAGAAAGACAAACCAGCCAACAGACTGCCACTAGCTCATTTCAGCTAGAACAGGCTCAACAACATACTATGGAGGTGTCCTCCTCTAGAAAACAGGGCAAAAATCCAGCTACAGTTAAAGAAGGCTTCAAAGAGATCAAGGCACAAAATGAGTTGCTAAGGGTGCAGCTCTATGAGCAATTCCTGAATACAACCCCAGCCAAAAAGCAAAGATTGATGGCTGCCTTTGATATAAAGGAAGAAAAGATGATCTTCACTCATCTGAAGCCCAAAGTCCCACATCCAAAGACCACAACAGATTACTACAGGACAAATCTAGAGGTCTTTGCTAAAGACATACACCCCATGGATCAGATTGAGCTGCACAAATAGACTGGGGAGATGGTATATGCAACACTTGCTGAAAGGGCAATGCTGGCCCATCAGCTAAAAGAATCCCTAAAGCACACAAACAGACAACTTGATTTGGAGAGGTTGTCCTCCTCCGCGAAAGACAACAGAATAAAGACCTTGGAGGACATAATTATTGATTTGGGACATGACCCAAAAGACCCAAAGGGTGTTAGAGCCCTTATGAAGAAAAAGGATGATGATATAGCTGCATTGAGGAGACAGGAACAATTGCCTCCTACCATCGATCCTGACACAGCAGAGCTTGCACAACAAAAACAGGTGGATAATGCTATGGAGCTGCTCCTAGTCATGAACCAAAGGATACTACAAATGGAGGCAGAGTTGGAGAAAGCTCTACAGGACAAGCAAGGGGAATCAGCCTCCCAGCCCCCTCAAACTTCAACAAACCTTGAACCTGCCCCTCCACACAACCCCCAACAGCAAGCACCCCTACTGCTCCAGCACTACTACAGCTACATCAGCAACTGGAGCACAGTAAGAAAACAACAGTAAGCAGAATCCAGCTGGGCATGGAGGATATGAAGGTTAGTTAAAGAGCTGGAACACAAGTCACGGAATAAATATTGCCAAGGAAACTGGCCAAGCGAGCCAGTTATGACAAATCAAAGATGACAGTGGCAGAAAAGCAAAGAGAAATAAAGGCCTTGGAGGCCAAAGTGAAAACTTTAGAAAAAGAGTTGATGCTAGGTAAAACCCTAGCAGAAATAAAGAATATTATTTGGGCCAAAATTGGTCAATCTATACAGGACCAATGGAGGTCCATTCAGGCAATTTTTGAATAGGTGGAGCTATTAGAAATAGCTCATGTAGATATTTAGAGAGCCAGGACAGCCCTGGGAATAATGCCTGAGCAGGCCACCAAAATGATTCATTTTCTCAATAACGGCACTAGAGAGGAATTGGCTGCTCTACAAATAAGTAGCAGAACAGATACAATCCTCACAGCCAAGAAGGTACTAACATTAAGGAATTTTACTCAGACACTGGAGAGGAAATGTCAGGACATGAAGGTTGAGATAGATGAATTTAGAGCTAGAATGGCTATTCTACAGGACAAAGGACTGCCAAGCCTAGTGATTGGCACAGAACAGCTGCTGTCATATAATCAGTATATGACAAGGATCAACAATTATGTTGAAAACCAGATCACAACATCCAGCAGCTCCACAGAAGAAGCAGGGCCTCCCTCTGGGCAATCCCTCTATGACAAGCTGGAGAATCTGTTCTTTATTGAACATGAAATAAATCATCTGTTCGAAGTCCCTCCTAACTTTTATAGACATACATAGGTAGATGAGACAGTGGTTAAAATGAGGAGACATCAGCTACCCCCAGCTAATTGGTGGCAAGCAATGTTGGAGATTTTTCCTAGATAATTCCACTTTGCTTTTTGCCTTTTTTGGAGAAAGATCAGCATATAGGTCAGCAGACAGATCAACATACAGGTACAACAAGCAGCACACAGATGACTTAGCAATACACCCAAATAGCAGGCTAAAATTAACGCAGGATTAAAAGCACTGCTATGGCCTACTTTCCAGAGCCATAAAGTCAAATCTATCTGACAGAAGAATGTCGGCTACCTCAGCATTAAAAAGCTATATTTATGTTGTCATTTACTTTTTGTAAGAGAGTTGGTGGTGCAATTTATTGCACCATAACTCTCTAATGAGATATTTTATACCCTATTTTTGTATATATATCCCCTCAGATAACGCATTGAGTGTGGGTTGTAATACAATTCTTCCTGAAGAGCTCTGTTGTATACTGAAGACTTTTTGATAATAAAAATCGCTGATGGAGATTTCTGGTTCCAACGCTGTCTGAAGATGGATATGTAAAGCTCTGTTTTGTTGCAGAATTCCTGTGTCATTTGCTGAATCAATAAGTATCTCTTACTAGTGTATGTGTTTCCTATTTATTCCATAACTCCTATGTTTTCATAATCTTAGTAAGTAGAGAAAAAGAATAGCCTAGGATTTGTTTCAAACACCCTATGCTCAATCTCTATTTCTAAATATGTTTTTGATGGATTAGCCATGGATATGAATTCTTAATTGCTCATGTCTAAACTTATCCTAACATGGTGAATACTGTTTAAGAATTCTTCATTAGCATAGTGAAAGATTCTTAACTTCCTTTCACTCACTAAATCCCCAATTTCACCAACAAATCTGATAAATTGTTCCACACATGCCTAACTTTCTCTGTAGCAACACTCTGTCTTCACAAATCCACTTTCAAAAGCACAAATACCTCAACTCCATTGCCCAATGGAACAAACTGTCCTGTAAATCTATACCTCAGTTCTATATGAATTCATCAACCCACCAAATTAAAAACAAACAGTGCATCATAACTAGCCTAAAACACTCATCAAACAAAGCTAAACTATAAAGAGAGAGCCCTCTCTGGTTGCAGGTAGGCTAGGACCTGTAACTACAAGATTGGTCAGTGGTTACCTTGGCCGTATTCCCTTTAGGAAGCAGGGAACAACCTGAGTGATAACACACACTTTCTTGAAAGTTGTCTTTTCAATCTTTTGGTCTTTATTTCCAAGCTCTTGTGGCTTGTTTTTAATTGTTAAGAGCATTTCGAAGCACATTTTTGTTGAGTTCTCACTTGTTTCGTGTTGCAAACTCACAAACTGTTTCATTGCCCATTCTTCGATCATAAAGTTTCAGTCTTGTTTAGAGAACTTTTGAAAAGTCATTTTTGTTTTGTTTTTGAAGGAAACTTCTTGAAACTTTGTTTTTCTTTCTTGAACTTTGTTTTTATTTAGTTTTCCTTTTTATGAGTGAAAGTGCATTTTTGTTTGTCTTGAAACTTGCTTTTAGTGCTTAGATGAAATAACTAACAATAACTCATATTCCATCTAAACATTTTAAGTGGAAAATTAAAAAAATTTATAAACAAGTAACTTTCATTTCTTGATTTAAGAGTAGTTTTGAGTTTTGCATCAACATGTACTTTTTGCATTAGGATAAATTTGTTCATCCTTTTAGGCATATAGTTTTGTTAATTTTTTTGAGTGTGAAATGTGAGTAAAAGAAAAGAAAAGAAAAATTTGTTGCTTTCTTTGAAGTTCCTCTAAACCCAGTAGAAATTTCTTTCATCGAAAAAATGAAAACAAGTGCATTTGCATATAGTTTGGTTTTTATTAGTTTCTTTTGCATCAAAACACCACTAGTTTCACTTTCGCTTATCCCTTGACTTAAAGAACAACCCATTTAAAAACAAGTTCTAATTAAAATATACTAGGACTTTTTATAATTGTCAAAGCTAGACACACAAACAAGTTTTAGGATATTTTAGGGCCTTGGATTAGGCGAGTGGAGAGATAACTCTCCAAGGCCATTTAAACTGTCAAACATAGGAATCTGAATAGTGAGTGAAAATACAATAGTGTTAGGGAGACCAGGAAAGCTCTGGATCTGGAAGTTAAGCACGAGGCTTCTTGAAGACAGGGAAGAGAGATACCCCCTCTCCTACTTGTCGAATGTTACCTCAAGACTGTTCTGCCTGGCTTCTGATACGAGTTGGCAACCTTAGTTGCTACTCCTAGGGATCTACATAGGTGGCTACGCAGGGGAATCCCATGGCACCTGAGGTCGACGTTGTATCACTCTCAACGATACTACTGGAGGGCACCCTTGCGAAGCTTAGGGGCTTGTACCGGTGCAAGCTGTTGTTAGGAGGTCAGTGTAACTTCCTCTGTTACCTTCGCTGATAGGACTGGGCCGTCATTATCCCAGACTATCTTCGGGAAGGCCCCTTACTTCACTTTCTTGTATTTTGGTGTCTGGTCCTCATCACCTGGAGCGGAAGTACTCGAAAGTTGTTTGACTGGCTGATATCTTTTAGGGACTTTTTAGTGTGTGCTTTGTGCTCTTAGTTGGCCTAACTTTCAATTTTTTGAGTCTTTAGTTAGATCTTAATAAAAAATTCAAAGTGGTTTACTAATCACCTAGACAGTCTTGAAGACTTCGTGGTCTTTCACCACCAAGTTTAGAGCCTTCTCCTAGAAGGCGCAGAGGTAATACTGAGGGTGGGTTTCATCTCATGGCAGCTGACGCATCAGGGATTGATCCTCCTCTCAGGGGCATTAGTTTTCAAGATAGGCCTGGTACTTCCACAAAACAAGAAAGGAACACTCTAGTTCTTTCTTGAATTCTCTTTTGAACGAAAGATAACGTAGAGGTAGAAGAACTCGTAGAGTCGTTAGCAACTCTAAATTCTCCCCTACCTTCTAGTTATCCAAAAGTATTATGATATGTTGGGACTCCGATGCATAGACTGTCAAGTCCAGGTCACATTACGCACTTACCATCGATGACCACTACTGGAAGCATGGCTTCTACTACAAGTGCTACAACTATGCAAACTCCAACATCAGTACAAGGGGGAGGAACGATTTCCATCTCCTCTGCTTCTTTATTTGGGCATTTTGCTAGCACATCTTTAGTTGGGTCTACCTCCATTCCTTCCACGAGTGGAAATTCCCAAACCATGCTTTTAGTTCTGGATTCTTCCCATTTGGCACCCATTCACAGGATATTCTGTTAGCTCTGTTTAGTGCCACCACATCCATGATGGGTGGATCAGCTTCATTCCAGGGTTTTCTTTTTGGAAGTGGTCATATACCACATTCCAACCCAATAATTGGATCTATGCCTTTCTCTTCTTTAGGACAAAGTAGCAATCCTTTTCAAGGTTGGACTTGTTAACACTCAGGTTGTTCCTTGCTTCCTAGAGGGAATACGGCCGAGGTAACCACTAACCAATCTTTTAGCTACAGGTCCTAGCCTACCTGTAACCAGAGAGGGCTCTCTCGTTATAATTTAGCTTTGTTGAGGGATGATTTTAGGCTAGTTATGGTGTGCGGTTTTGTTTGAGTTTGGTGGGTTGGTGAATCCAGACAGAGCTGAAATATAGATCATGGAACAGTTTGGTCCATTGGGTAACGGAGTTGAGGTATTGGCTGCTAAAGTATGTTTTATGAAGGCAGAGTGTTGCTGCAGAGCTAGATAGGCATATGTGAAGCAATTTAGTAATATTTTGATGGAGTTATGGAATTAGTGAGTGAAAGGCAACTAAGAATCTTTCACTATGCTAACAAGGGGAAAATGAAAGTATTGCTTAAGAGCAGTTAAGAATTCTTAAACAATATTCACAATGATAGAATTAGTTTAGACATGAGCAATCAAGAATTCATATCCATAGCTAATCCAGAAGAAAACATATTTAGAAATAGACATTGAGCATAGGGTGTTCACAACAAATCCTAGGCTATTCTTTTTCTCTATTTACTATGATCATGAAAACATAAGAATTATGGAATACACAGAAAACACATACACAGTTTAGAAAAACTTATTGCTCCAGCAAATGACACAAGAATTCTGCAACATAACAGAGCTATTCATTTCCTTCTTCAGACAACATAGGAACCAGAAATCTCCACCAGGAATTTGTATTATCAAAGTGTCTCAAATATACAATAGATCTCTTCGGAAAGAGTTTCACTACAACCGACCCTCAATACGTTCTCTGAGGGGATATATATACAAAATAGGATACAAAATATCTCAATAGAGAGTTATTGTGCACTAAATTGCACCACCAACTCTCTTACAAAAAGTAAATGAAAACCATAACTACAACATTTAATGCTGAGATGGCAGTTATCTTTCTGTCAGACAGCTTTTGACTTTATGGCTCAGGAAAGTGGGCTGTAGCTGTGCCTTTAACTCTGCGTTAACTGAGCCTGTTGTCTGGGTGTGTTGGTGAGTCACTTGTACGGATGCTTCCTATGATACCTGTGTGCTGATCTGTCTGCTGACCTGTACCGTGACCGAGACTTGATTTTTCTCAAAAAGGAATGACATAGTGGCATTATCTGGGCAGAATTTCCAGCATTGCCTGCCACCAATTAGCTGGAGGTAGCTGATGCCTCCTTATTTTCACCATTGTTTCATCTTCCTTTGTATACCTGTAGAAGTTTGGAGGCACCTCAAACAGATGATTTATCTCATGTTCAATAAAAAATAGATTTTCTAACTTTTCATACAGAGACTGCCCAGAGGGAGACCCTGCTTCTTCTGTGGAGCTGCTAGATGTTGTTATTTGATTTCCAACATAATTGTTGATTCTTGTCATATACTGATTATATGACAGCAGCTGTCCTATGCCAGTCACTAGGATTGGCAGTCCTTTATCCTGTAATATTGTCATTTTTTCCCTGAATTCATCAATCTCTGCTTTCATTTCCTGACATTTTCTCTTCAGAGTTTGAGTGAAGTTCCTCGAGGTCAGCACCTTCCTAGCTGTCAGGATTGTATCTGTTCTGTTGTTTATCTCTAGAGCTGCCAACTCCTCCCTAGTGCAGTTATTGAGGAAGTGTATCATTTTATTGGCCTGCTCAGGCATGATTCCCAGTGCTGTTCTAGCTCTTTGTATCTCCACATGAGCCATGCCTATTAGTTCTACCTGCTCATAGATTTCCTAGATTGACCTCCATTGGTCTTGTATTGATTGGCCAATTTTAGCCCAAATTATATTCTTTATTTCTGCTAAGGTCTTACCTAGGAGCAATTCATTTTCCAGAGTTTTTACTTTGGCCTCTAAGGCCTTTATTTCTCTTTGTTTCTCTACTACTGTCATCTTGGATTTATCATAGCTGGTCTCCAGCTTGGCCAGTCTATCCTTGGATTCATTTATTTCTATTACTTGAGTCTCAAGCTCTTTGACCGCTTTCATCAAGTCCTCCATGCTCATGCTGGATTTTGCTGCTGCTGTTGCTCCTGTTGCTGATGTAGTTGTGGTTGGCGCTGGAATAGTAGGAGGGGATGTTGCTGCTTGTGTGGGAGGGGCAGATCCAAGAGTTGTTGATGTTTGAGGGGGCTAGGAGGCTGACTCCCCTTGCTTGTCCTACAATGCCTTCTCTAATTCTGCTTCCATTTGCAATATTCTTTGATTCATCACCAGAAGAAGCTCCATAGCATCATCTACTTGCTTTTCTTGTGCAAGTTCTGCTGTTTGAGGGTGAATGGTAGGAGGCAACTTTGCCTGCTTTCTTAGTGCTGCAATGTCATCCTCGTTTTTCTTCATAAGGGCCCTAACACCTTTTGGATCCTTTGGGTCATGTTCCAAATCAATGATTATGTCTTCCAAAGTATTTATTCTGTTGTCTTTTGCAGAGGAAGACAACCTTTCCAAATCAAGCTGTGTATTTGTGTTCTTAAGGGCTTCTTTTAACTGATGGGCCAACATGGCCCTGTCTGCAAGTGTTGCATACACCATTTCCCCAGTCTGTTTGTGCAGCTCAATCTAATCCATGGGGTGTATGTCTTTAGAAAAGACCTCCAAGTTTGTTCTATAGTAATCTGCAGAGGTTTTGGGATGTGGGATTTTAGGCTTTAAATGAGTAAAAATCATTTTTTCCTCTTTGAGATCATAGGCAACCATCAATCTTTGTTGTTTGGCTGGAGTTTCCTTCAGGAATTGATCATAGAGTTGCACTCTCAACAATTCATCCTGTGCCTTGATCTCTACGAAGCCTTCTTTGATTGCAGCTGGTTTCTTGCCCTACTGTCTTGAGGAGGATACCTCTGTGGTGTGTTGTATGGCTTGTTCTAGCTGAAATGAGCTAGTGGCAATTTGCTGGCTTGATTGCCTTTCTCTGCTGTGGCTTTTTGCCCTTTCCTCACTGATATCTCCCTCCTCTGTTTCAGGGTCAATCCTTGGCCTCTTGGCTTGTGGTTGTTGTGTTGACCATGTTGGAGGTATGACTTCCTCTCTATCTCTCTTTTTTCCTCTCTCTTCATTGAGAGGAGTTTGCAGAACTAGGATTTGGGGTGGTCCAGTTTGCTGTGAAGGGGCTTGCCCTTGAGTCTGGTCCTTTGAGGTGTTGGGCTACCCTGTCTCTATCTGTTGCTATTCATCCATTCTTTCTTTACCCTTTGCTGTAGTGGTTGTTGCAGGAGCTTGTTGGGTGTTCTGTGCAGCTGGAGCAGTAGAAGTGCCTTCTCCTACTTGGACTGGTTGTTTGAACAAGACCTGTTGACAAGAATCCAAGTCAATAGTTTTTTCTAAATCTTTCATAGTCTGCTCCATTTTTTCTTCCTGAGTCAATTCTTCTACTATTGATTCAAGTACCCATTCATCTTGGTTGGAAAAGTGTTGTATTTGTGGGTATGGGCAATGATTATAGGCTAGAAGCCTATACTTGACCCTCCTAGTACTGATGAAACCTTCAGGGTCATAAGGGACCCACCAGAAGCTTCTTTCGAGTTTGAGTTGTTGCGCCAGTATTTGATCAGCTTCTTGCCAACCATCTTTCTTATTCATGACAAATGGGCCTAGGTGGTCTTTGAACTTTAGGTTGGCTTTCTTCTTGGCACTATGGAAGTGTGTAAGATCAAAGTTTATGAGTTGTCTATAGTATTCCAGGGCAAACAACCTCATAGGCACATATTTTGGGAGCCTGTAGGGACCGAGCTCACAACCATAGATTCTGATAACTGTGTGATTTTGGTACAAATACCAATCACCTATTTTGTAGTTCCTGGACAGCTATAAGATTTTCTGCATATCTTTGGACAATTTGGCAGGAGGAGTCCTCTTTAAGAGGCAAGTGACTGGATAAACAAACTGGTCAATAAATTCACAGTATGAATAGGGGGAATTTTGGACTTGGTGGAAGACTGAAGACCAGAAGATAACATACCTCCTCTCTCCCTGTGAGTCTAGCTTCTTGATTGGGGACTGGAGGTAATCTGTTTGATAATACATGAACATGTGATAGATGTATGATGAATACTTAAATATTGCCTCCCTATTCAACCTTGACAATTGGTCATGCATCTTGTTGGCAATATACTTGGCATAATTGTACTTCACAACAGTGGGTTTGTCAAGGCTATATGCAGACAACATGACCAGAACAGTTTCATCAACATGCTCATTTGTGGTGAACCCCAGCACAGAGGTTAACATATCCACCAGCAGCTTGCCTACCTCATTGAAATTTGCATATGAAAAAGGAGGTGGCCAGAAGGTTGGCAGTCTGCCTTCATGAAATTCTTGGCTACTGCAGCAATGTCTGTGCTAGAGAGCTTGGAGCCCTCATCGAGCAAGTACTTAATGGAGAATGGGTATAGCAGTTGGGTTTTCTTGTAGTTCAACATTTGATTGATGGAATCTGGTGTTAAGTAGAAGAGGATGCTCCCAGATGGAGAGTTTACAGCTCTGAGCTTCTGGTCATAGTTTTCTGCACAGAGGTGAATGACTTTAGGGAAAACATTCACAGATGGCAGGAAGTAGGTGGGCAGATTGGATTCCCAGATGCCAGATATGTCACTGTTGTCCAAGTGACTGTTCCTTAGCTGGCAGAAGATTTGTAAGTGGTTCCTCTCTGCCACAAAGTCTGCAATGAGGAAATCACTGTCTACCAGTGGCATAGCTTCCAGTTCTTTATTTGGTGGATTCACAGGAGCTACATTCAGTGCAGATGGAGTGGCCATGTCTGATTTCAACTGGAGGTTTTTACTTGATTTTTGGGATTGGTACAAAGGCTGAGGAATGCCTGCTAAATTTTGTTTGGTAGTGAGCAGCTTGCAAGTATAAGGTAACTTTTTACAGATTTTGATGAACTGAGGGGCACTCTGTTTGAAGAACCAGAGTGTGTTTGAGCTAATTAGCTGGTTGTTCAAGGGAATTTGTTATAACAGGGATGAGGGAACAATTGTATTTGCTTCTAGCCGGTAGCTCGGCTTCTTCGATTGGTTTTATGGTGAATTTGCAGAAGGGCACGAGCTTCTTGTAGAGTTTCGTCGTGTAGGGGTTTAACCAGGTTTTAAAGTGTTCTTTAGTGGAAAACTTTAGCAGTGAGGAACTTTAGCAGATTTATTTTGCAAGAAATTAGGAGAACAAATAGGAGAAATGGGGGTAAAGAGGGTCACCTGCGGCAAATACCTGGTTTTTATGGTGTAGGAGGCATTGAACATGGACTAATTGCAGGTACTTGGGTCGACGATGAGGGCGGCAACAACTTTGGTGGGTGAAATTTGGATTTCTACCGTTGAACGACGTTTTCTCATGCAGAGGAGCTCCGGAAACAACGAATAAGAATGAAGAATAACGGCTATTTCACATCTTTTTATGCATTTTCCTCCCTTCGGCGCCTTTTTGGTGATGACGTCATCATGGGCCCGGGTACGGTAGGGTGGCGTGGCAGCTGACGTGGCTGCCCAGGTGTTAGTGACACGGTGGCAGGGCGGATAGGCGACGTGGATATGACGTGGAGGCACGGTAGCGGAATAGGCGGGGTGACATAACGTTGACGGGGGTGTGATGTCAGTGCGGGGGATGGGCGGTAAGTGGTTTCCCCGGAGGCCCTTAGGGTGGTAAGCGGTTTCAGGGGGGGGGGCTCCGAACACCGCGGGAGGTCGACGCGTGGCGGGGGTACGGCGGCGATACCGCCAATCCCCCGGACGCAAAAGGTCGGGCGATTTCCATATGAAAATGACCGCCCACCGTTGGATGGGCAGGGTCAGTGATCAGGCGATGGGCGGTGAACCTGATGTGACGGCGTATTAACAGAGCGGGACCCGCCCGTTTATATTAATATATTTAAATAAATTAAGCGTGGGGGTGGGTAAAAAACTTTAGGATTTGGGTTTTTGGGTTAATTAGCGCCCACTTTATAAATGTTTTAATTAAAAAACGTTATAATAAATGTATTTTGGGCGGAAAAAGGGGTAAAGGGGTTAATGAGGGCGGGGCTTTGGAATTTTTTTACTTTTAACCATAGTTTTTTGATAAAAAACCATAGTTTAGGGTCAAAGGGGGCTAATACTAACCCCTGATGGGTTGATATTTCCCAAGGAAGGGTTATATAGCTATAGTGCTAGGAGGAGGGTATTTATACATATTTTTTGGGAATTTTTTCATAGATTCTAATAGAATTAGGGAAGGGGGGTAGTTAGGGAGCTAAATAGTAAATTAGTGGTTAATATGACATTGTGAGGTGAGTGAAGGGGTAAAGCTAAGTTCTAAGAGGTAAAACTTAGGAATTGAAGATAAATGAAATGATAAGACAGATTTTTTACACAAAAGATATGGCTTCTTTTCTTGATTAAACTTCATGGTTTGACCCAATAGCTTGTCATGAAGTGAAGTGGAACTGGACACCTGAGCAGATCTCAAGGTCCTTGGGGGTGTTAGTGAATGATGTTTGGGGGAAAATAGGGGAAGTTAGACATGCTTCCAATGTTTTGTCATCCACTCTCTGTTTTGATGCCAATACCCTGAGTGGCATGAGTCTTTGTACTTAATAAGCCAATTGGTGATGGCCCTCCATTTCTGCAACCTTGCACTACTTACCCATCCTAGTAATCCTAACATTTTTTCTTCATTTGAAGTGGGTGCACTTGAATTAGCTGACCCCGATTGTTCTCTTTTTCTTTTGACTACCCTCCTATCTAAATGTACCCTTATTTCTTCTAAGGACCCAGGTTAAGTAGTTGGGCACCTTTCATTTCTCTACCTAGCTAGTCATCTGCCAAGCTTGAGCTGTTTGGACTGGAAACATTCTCTATTCTGCAACAAGCAATTTAAACATGGCATGGTCCAGTTTAGACTATTGGGCCATCCATTATGTATGATTAGCAGCAGTATTTGTGGAGTATGATACTGCCCAAAAGATAGTAGTGGCATTTTCACTGGCCACTTTCCTGGTCTTTAGTTTGGGGTTCATTTTCACTTTTCTCTTGACCATTTGATTTTCTAGCCTTTTGATTATTCTTTTAAGGCATACCCTCTTTTCATTTTTTAATTTTCATAGTATGTACACAAAATATGGAACCTTTGCAGCCTGCAATGATGAACATATTTAGCCCTTCCACTGTCAATCATGAAAGATGAAACCTATTGGTATAGGAACCTAACAGTTGGAATGTGTCACTAACATAGGGGTTACACATCAACATCTTATCCATATAATTTTTCCATTTCGGTAGCTAGAACAACTCATCATAGAGTGCTATTGTCATGGATTAACAAAAGAAGTAAAGGTATTATGTTATATAATGAAAAAAGCTTCCCGTCATGCTACACCATTCCAAATGAACTTCACATACACATTTGACAAGATGGCTTTGACATAAAATTAGTGGTAATCCTTGCAATTAAAGAATTAATCCATGTACCTTAAGACTTAACGTGGGTAATTAAGGGTAATCAAATTTAGTGTAGTTAATGCGTATATTGCACGTCATTTCACATTTAAATGAAATTAACCACCACATCTCTCCATGAAGATCTAGGTGCCAGCCATATTTTTAGACCTTAATGGAAAGTACTATCATAAGTGTTCACACTAGAGTAATCGTGAAATCATCACGTATTTATGACTTAAGCCAATAAAAATATTTTAAATTTCACTTATGGTTCTTTGTTCATATTGCAGAGTTGTCACATTGTTATGTTGTTTAGGCCAAAAACATGGAAATACATGATAAATAAGCTCAAGGTTGTAGAAAATATAGGGAGAAAAATTCCCAATGCAATATTTTTTACTATTACTATTGTATTGAAAGTGACAGTTGGAATTTTTTCTTGGTTAAAGCATATACTATGAAGAAATTATAGCATATTTCTCTAGTCTAAACACTCTCTACATCAAAATGGATCAAAGAAAACAAGCCAATGAAATGTGGACTTTCATTTAAAATGCAAAAGCGAAATGAAGGAAAAGCCTAAGTATTCATGTTTCACTACTATAGGAAGAAGAATTAGACAACCCACACCACTGAATAAACTTAGAATCTCCATGACACCAAAGGCCCAGGTTTGGCACAACGAAGGATATGAAATAGAAAGCTCAATTCATATTCCTGAGAAATGCATCACTTATCGGTGTACTCTTTATGGAAAGAGCATTTAAGGTACTCTTTGTCTTATTTACTTAGTTACGAGCTTGTTGTGAATGAAGATGACAAATAAGTTGAGAGATTTCTATAACGAAATAGGAAAAAATCTATGTGGTTGTGATTGTAGATTTAAAAGAATAAATAGATACAATGGTAGTAGAACATATCCAATATTGAAGGTCAAGGGTCATAAGTTCTAAAAACAATTCCAAAATTTCTTTCAAGGAACATGTAAGTATGTCTAAAGTAAAAGAGATACTATTAGATTTTTGTTTACTTAGATCGTATATAAGTTAATGTTTTGAGAGAAATAAGGGAGAAAACATCCATATGAGCAAAAGTTTCAAAATAAAGAGAATAAAGGTGGTCGCCTCAATAGTTGTAAATCTGGATAAGGAAGAATGTCTTAAAAGCCACTTGAAAATATTGGGTTAAATAATGAAGTCATTCATCGACAATTAAATACTTTGTAGAATGATTATCAAGAATTGCTAGTTGTTCCATAATTAGTGTTTAAATTTTTTCATCCAACACAAACCCTCCATATAAACACAAGAAACTGCCTAACCAATTGGATGATTCCAAAATCAACCTACAATTGCATAAGATATTTTATATTCATTTCATTTCCAATTATTAGCATGAAATGGGGAAAAAAATTTCATTTTTTGGAACGCTTTAAAGGATAGAAGATATCCATAAAAGGGTTCCATTTTTCCAAAGGAAGACTTTGCACTATTGGAAAGTGAAATTTTGAATGGAATTTGGTAATTTATCAGACTACATGTACTATGCGAGCTAATGATTATCACATTCTATATCTAGTGCACTTCTTATGTACATAGAATCACATAAAATGTAGTAAAGCGTCAACTACATCATGATCACTCCAATCTTACTTGACGACATGGGACATGTCCTTAGCCCACATTCTGGTCAATATCAACCTTTGAGATGGCTTAGTGGAAGAAATGGTTATTGGCCAAGGAGAGGAGAGACTTCAAGTTATGGATTATGAAGATATTCCATTTAGATTTCAAAGATACTACAAGTATGTCCATTTGGTAAAAGACTATGAACTATCAATTTACAAGAAGGCACACTTAGACTTAACATCTCTCAAGAACAAGGGAACAAAGCCATCCTGTACATTAAAAATGGAATCAGTATAGGAAGGGGAGGCCCCAGCCACTGGGTTCTGGGTAGAAATGATCATCTAGCTCTTGGTGTAGAGATTCCTCTCATGTCAATAGGTGAAGGATGCCCCAATAGTTTTAGTAGTAGGTATAGAGGAGGGGTTGAAGGAAGTTACTTTGGTGGATCCCACTTCCATTTCCTCTTCCTTTACGTTTCATATTTATCTTTTAACAAATATAGTGTCAGATACCAAGAAAGATCAGGCTTACTCTGAAATAGATGCTTTTTCCTATCCCCCACTCCTTATAACTCTTTCCATTTCACCCTCAGTGGCTACATGTACATGTCCTCAATCGAGGAGAGGCTACTCTTCCACTGTGGTTTCCGTTTCCAAGGATCACTCATAGAAGTTGGAGGAAGGGGAATTTTTTTACAATCTCTGATCCTTGATTAGTACTTCCCCATAACGATGGTCTTGTGGGGGTGTTTAGTAAGCTCAGTCTATCCACACATGAAGGGAGAGGAAGGGATAAAAAGTCAAACTTGATAAAATCAAAAGAAAATGAATGCAAGGATTTAGCAACAGGAAAGCAACAATCCATACAAGGGGTTCTTAGAGAAATCATAATCCTACGAGGGATTTCCAAATGAAATTGTTTTCTTTCAACTACAAGGGTTTAGAATGTCCCTCTAAAAAATGTGCAATTAGGAGATTAGTAGATATAGACAATCTAGACATTATTTTCCTCCAAGAAACCATAGGTGAGGGAGATTAGATAGTTTCTCTTCTGGTATCCATCTTTGGTAGTTTTTGTTTCCTCAGTCTTAATGTGTGAGCACCCTTAGGGGTATGGTAATGGGATGGAAATGTAGGGCCATAAAACTTTGAAACTCTTAGAGGATAAATTCAGGTCAAGATATTGAGATATTTTTAGAAGATATTCAGACATCCTTGACTCTTTTGAACCTTTACAGGTGTTCCCTTAACCAAATAAATTTCTTGGACACCTTTTTTTTCCAAATCCTTAATGGACTCAAAATCTTTAATAGAAGGAGGGGACTTGAATTTTTCTCTGCACTTTTCTGAGTCTTGGGGCCCTAGGGCTAGCCAGATCCATTAATATTTTTTTTTAAAATAAGCTGGAAAGGAAGGATTAGTAGAAATGGAGCCTATAAAACTCTCCCCTATTTGGAGGAACCAACACATATGTGAAGACAAGGTGGTAAATATGACTGATCATTTAATAATATCAGATGGATTAGTGGAAAATTTCAACCTTATCATTCAATGGGTAGGGAGCGGTGGAGAGTGAGATCACTCTCCAATTTTCTTGGAGATTAAAGGGACATAACCAAAGCCATCACACCCCTTAAAAATAAACTTGTCTTGGGTAAAAGAAGAATAATTCCTTATAAGAATCACTTATTCATCCCCCTCGTAGTAATTCCTAATTCCAAACAAGAGGAATTATTCTTCTTTTACCCAAAAAGAGTTCATTTTTAAGAGGGATGCTAGCTTCAGTTATGTCCCATTAATCTCCAAGAAAATTGGAGAGTGATTTGACTCTCCCCGTTCCCTACCCAAAGAGGGGGGTGAATAAGTAATTCTTAGAAGGAGTTCTTCTTCTTTATTTCATTCTCTCGGAATGGTTTTTTTGCTAAAAAAATCACACAATCACACAATAACATTCACTTACAATTGTACATAGTGATTTTAACGTAGAAACCCTTCCGAGAGAAAAACCACCAAATATTGTTTTTATTGTCATGTAAATCCAAAACACCCACTCTTTTTACATCAATTTTGTGATCACCCACTCATAAGAGGCTCCAACCCCCTCATATCATAAAGAACCAACTTGCATAGAAGTGCCAACCTCATATTTTCATATGCACCAACCTACTACTACAAGTTAGATCTACTCTTTCATGGGATTTTTAAACTATGACCTCCTACAATGTTCCTTGATTTAATTTGCAGTTTGTTATCACTACTCAAACAAAATAACTTCATATTTTGTAGCTCACATATGCTTTATTAGGCTCTTCACTTTTATGCATGCACATACATAGATGAAATATGCTCTTTTACTACTCACTTGCTACTGAGTTCTATTGCTCTCAATTTTCATTCACTCCTGACTATGTGCACATTTTGGTTGTGTTACACACATGCTTCAATTATTTTCTACTCTTCCTTTTCACTCCCATTACACATTACTTGAGAAAACATACTTCCATTAATTATTCTTCGGCTTGAGGATATTTTTTCATTTCATTCCAACCATAGCATGTTGTAGGTATCCTCTTAGTATTTTTTCTTCCCCTTGGAATGTCAAGCAATTCTATATATAATTCTACCTACCACACTTTTCATGTAAATATTCTCAATCTTTAGTTGTGATTTCTCCAACTAGCAAAATAAATCTTGTGTTGTTATTTCCACTGGAGGTTATCCATCATTTCTCATCAGCAAATTAGATCTCCTAGTTTGCACCTTTCTTACTTGTCCAACTATGCAATGACCTATTTTATTTCATAACTGATCTTGGTGCCAAATTATTAACTATACAAGCTCCTGACAATTTGAGCTTATTCTTCCATAAGACCATGACTATGACCAAGGCCTTATTACAAAATGTGCTTATGATCTTATTTAGGTAAAGGTTTGGGCCTTATTTGATGTTTCACTTGAGCAAACCAATCTGAAGGCCAAACTATCGAACAAATTAGGTTTCAGGCCCATTTCCCAATTCCAATAACATTCTAATAATTTAATAAAACAAATAATATTCCACAAACATAACCGGCTAGCATAGTGATCGATGTTGTGCCACATCATTAGCCAATGACACTTCCTTCATAATGATGACATCATCTTTCCACATGGTGTCCTCTGAATTTTCCATGTTCCATGGGTTTGGACCACTTAACCATCTGAGAACTCCAAAACTAATTGACATGTGTTACTTTCACATGATTCCAGATCATCACCTTGACCTAGTTAGTGGTAACTCACCGATCATTTCATTCTACTGTGTCACCACTTTGTACAAATAGGAAGAAGGTCAGTTTTGTGCCTTTCCTCTTAGTTTTACTAGAGTAGAACATACCGAACACCTGAGCTCCCGAACAACCGACTAGTACGAACAAGCTGACTAGCCTAAATCGCTGAAATATCCTGAATAAGTGCGGGGTTCAACCCTTTTTGTTGAGTGCTTCTTGTTAGCCTTACAAGGATCTTGAACCATTGAACTCCATAAAAAAAACCATATGTCTACCTTTGACCTGCAAATATTTCCAATGCTTAGGATATTTTCCAAGAGTGATGTATCGCTGGAAATATCTCTCTAAGATCTATCCAACTATGCAATTTGATGGGCCATTTGACTTGGCCTTCTGAATAAAAAGTTCCTTCAACCAATAGGCCATTAAACTGTACATCCGCCAGCTATAGTCATTTTGTTTTCATGGATACTTTAATTATTCTGCTACTGTTATGATTCTCTACCAATGATGTAAACAAACAACTTGATTCTACTTTTGGCATAAATGATTGTAGATCAATTTCCAAGGTCAATCACAGGTGCCAATTAATGACAAAATGGTCTCCAACTATATCCAACATTGTGTCCAACAATCATTAGGGGAATTTTGAGGTCTAAAATGGGCCTCCTAAGAAAAATGTAAAGCCAAAATAAACTTTTTAAGAACCAATAGGATTCAAGATGATGATGTCAACCATGGGGGATGGTTCACCACTTTTGGAGTAAAAAAGTAAAAATAATAAAAAATAATAAAATAATTAAACTACTTTTTCAACTTGTATTTTCAACTTATCTCCTGAAGGTTCTACTCAAATTTTGAGCGGATGTACTCATTGGATGCAAAACTTAATTACTCATCCAAGGAGTACCCATGTTGAAAACTTTTGATGGACCCTACTACATGAAAAATGAGAAATTCATGAATAAATGTGATTGCAATCACGTTTTTCATGTATTCTCATTTTTTGTGTAGTAGGGTCCATAGAAAGTATGCAACATGGGTACTCCTTGGATGAGGAATCAAATTTTCCATCCAAAAAGTGTTTCTTCTCAAAATTTGAGTAAACCCATAGGGAGATAAATTGAAAATATGAGTTGAAAAGATAGTTTTTTCTTTTTTCCCTCTAAACTTTGATGATGTAATCTAATCTTATTTTATTATTTCCGCTATTATTTTATAATTTCCCCTAATGAACCCCCTTTGACAGCGATGGAAACTATTCCAAACATATCTAAGGAATTGATGAACACTGCATGCATGAACAAGACATAACACTCTTCGTGTAATAGCACTCCCCTTGAAACCAATCAATCTCATTCTTCTCTAGATTAAATATTCCCCTTCAATTTAATACCTTCTATGGCTAATTATTCATTGTTCCTATTTTGCTTTGAACTGTCCTCTCTATACTATAGAGCCATACAACTTCTCCCTCTATCATATGCTCCTTCTCATCTAGTTTGGACTATTCACGTTTCTTCTCCCTCTCGTGTCCACTATGTTGAGAAATGTTTGAGCATGATATATTCTTCCTATTTCACATCAATGGTTAAGAATATAGATGTCTGAAATATCTCCCCCTAAGATCATGCCTTGTCACTAGATGACAACTCTTCCGGTAAACATATAAGCATTATAGAAGATTGGGCATTTTATCATTCTTCTCCAATAGCATACTCATTATATTTATTTCAAAATAGAGTAGATACCAATTCTCAAACACTCTTGAGTCATTTTGAGTTGGGAGATACCACTCCTAGTTTGTGTTTGAGGTACTCAAAGGCTCCCTAGGCAGTGACTTAGTGAAAATGTAGGCAACATGTTCATTAGTAGCCACATATTCCAATATTGTAACAATGTTAGTAGCCTAATCTCTCAATAAATGATATTTAGTTGGAATTTTGTTGGCCTTAGAGTGCATAACATGATCTTTTGAAATACTATTAGCACTCATGTTATCACACATGATGGGAATTGGATCATCAAATTCAACTTTGATATCGTTTAATGTCGGCTTCATCCACATAATTTCAGTATAGAAAGTAGCTGCAACTATGTACCCTTGTTCTTCTATAGATACAGAGATTGAGTTTTGTTTCTTGCTTACCCAGAAACTAGACAATTTTCTAAGAAGAACACATCTCCACTCATACTTTTTTTATCATCAACACTGTCAGCCCAATCAACACCAGTATAAGATTTCAAGGTAAACTCACCTCATTCATACCATAGGCCATAATCTATTTTTCCTTAAAGATATTCAAATATCCTATTTGTTGCATTGACATGGTTATGCTTTAGATTTTATTGAAATCTCACAACCTCTCCTGTTGCTTGCATAATAACTAGTCTTGAAGCAGTGAGCTACAACAAGCTTCCAGTCATGGATTTAGAAGTCATTTGATTTACTGTGGGAAACTTGTCTTCTTTTCTCAGTTTACAACTAGTGACCATAGGTGTATAGATAAGTTTACAATCATCCATCCAAATGTTTTTAGAGTTTCTTTCAAATACTTAGTTTGGGAGATGAAAATACCTTTTTTTTACTAAGCAATATGTAACCCAAGGAACAAACACAACTCCCCTAGCATGGACATCTCAAACTCTTTTTGAATTTCCTCCATAACTTGATTTCCCATCTTCTCCAAATTACTTCCAAAAATGATGTCATCTACATACACAACAATGATCAATATATTATAATTTTCACATTTAATGTTCAAATTGTTATCTGTTGTTCCTATTCTAAATCCGTGATGTTGTAGACACTTTCCTATTCTAGCATACCATGCCCTTGGGGATTTCTTCAACCCATACAAATCTTTTCTTAGCCTTCAAATATGATTTTCCTATTCTGAAAGAAAAAATCCTTCTAGTTTTTCAATGTACACATCCTCTTCCAATTCTCCGGTAAGAAATGATGAATTTACATCCATCTGATACACTCTAAAGTTCAAGATGCTAATTCCAATTTTTTTTTATTTCCTCTAATCTAGATATAGGGGAAAAAATTTGTTTGAAATTTATACGTTCAACTTAACGTTGTTCGTTTATATTGTTTTTGAAAACCCACTTTGTGAAAATGACATTCTTCTCCTTCGATCTCAAAACTAATTCCCATATGTTGTTTTTCTTTATTTTATCAAGTTATTCATTCATTGGTTTGATCAAAAATTGGTCCTCACTTTCTTTATTGAAATTATTGGGCTCTATCTGGGACAACAGTGCAAAGTTTGCTTATATGGGACTACTTGTACATCTTCTTTTGTTATGCACACCAAGATCTTTACTTCCAACTATTTGACTCTCTAGATGTTTCTTCTACACATATCTTGATGGAGTTTTGTATTTATGAGATTATTTTTGTAAATATTCATCTTCTTCTTCATGTAATTCTTCATATTCTTCTTCCTCCATCTCTCTAGGTCCTTCAGTTTTGTACATAGGACTGATATCCATATCTGATTTCTCCTGAGCCTTTGTTGTATGCTGTACATCTTCATCCACTCTGACATCTATGAATTCTTAAATCCTTTTCTTCCTTTTTTATAGAACTTGTAGCCTTTACTTCTTATTTCATACCCAAGAAAAATGCGTTCATTTGCATGAGAATCAAACTTACTAAGAATTTTGTCGTTCGTCTGGATATAACACTTAGTATTGAACACTTTGAGGTGCTTCACAGAGGCTTGTATCCCTTTCCACATTTCATAGGGGGTCTTATCACTATTTGGTCTAAGCTAATTTCTTTTTATCAAATAAAAAATGGCTTGGATTGCTTCTCCCCAAAAGGTGTGTGCTACATTTCCTTCATTCATCATGGTCTTACCATGTATTGAATAATTCTTTTCTTTCATTTTACCACTTTATTTTGTTGAGGGGATCTTGCAATATAATACTCCATTCTAATGCCATGATGTTCACTGGATTATTTGAATTCCCTTGAAGCGAAATATCCTCCCCTGTATGAATATATGCACTTGATATTTACATCTTTCTCGTTCTCAACCTGAGCCTTGAATACCTTAAATTTCCTCAAAGCATCTACTTTTTCTTTTAAAATCATTATCCATGTGGCTCAAGTGAAATCATCAATGAATAAAATAAATTACCTCGCACCTCTTGCAATATTTGTTCTTGTGGGGTCGTAGATGTATGCATGGAATATTTCCGGTGCTCTAGATGTGGAATAATCCTTTGTCTTGAATGACACCCTTGTTTGATTATCACATTGACAAGACTTAGATATTGAATTATCTGGTTTTGTTAATTTTGTTAAGCCCCTTATTGCCTCTATTTTGACGACCTTCACCAAAGTGCCAAATTTAACATGACCCATCCTTTTATGCCAAAGGCATGTTTAATCACCTTTTCTCATATAAAAAATTTCCCTGGAATCATCGAAGACATAGACATTGCTGGGAGTTTTGATTCCTATTCCAATCAACTTTCTATTGTCTACTCTTCTGATCTCACAATCCTTTGATAAAAAAATGACACCATAGGCATTATCACATATCTAGCTAACATTGAGAAGATTGTGTTTGATGCCATCCACATAAAGAAAATTTTGAGCTATATTCTTCTTATCTATAATGATTGTTCCCTTCCTTTGATTTAGACAGGGGTGTTGTTTTCAAACTTAACATTTCCTTTTCATTTTTATTTCAAAAATATTAATCATGTCTCTAGTCATGTGATTTGAGCAACCATTATCCACATACCACTTCTCTTCTTGGACATAAGCATACAACACAACACCACATTCCTTCGTTTCATCTTTCTTTTATTTCCATTTATTTTCATTCTTCTTAGGAATTGACTAGTTTGACTTCTGATTTTCCGTAGGCTTAAAACATTTTCTTCTACACTCATTAGGTTTGTGACCATAGTTATGAAAAATATAACATTCAATCTCATTCATAAGAGGGAAGAACAAATTTCTTTGTGCAATAAGAGAACTTCTAGATCTACCATGCTGAAGGTGATTAGAATTATAATTTTCATCTCTTTCAACTTTAATCACTCTACAATCAACAACTTCATGACCAAAGTTATGACATGTATAACCATTACCATAAAATAACTTTGGGAACCTAATCTAGTGCATATGTTGAGTTTGAGTACATCTATTAATATTTCTCCTATTGGCTTTCTAGTGAATAAATCTATGCGAAGGTGCTTTAGTATTGATAGGATTGTTACCTATCATCTTTTCTTTAGTCTTTGTGATTCAGGAGGATCCAAGAAGGCCTAAAATTAGAAGCATAAAAAATTTATGAAATCTTAGATATTGTCAATCCGAGTCTATATGTGAAAGTTATTGCAATTTGAAGTTTTATGATAATGGACAAAAATTCAAAGTCAAAGGTAACATGTGGCATACTCTAGAGCTGACACATGACATATATGAACTAATGATGAGGTCAAACGAGAGCTTGACATGTGGAAGTTAACATAATTTGGCTAACTGGAGGAGATGATGTGGAAGGGTATGGTATCAACATATAGCGCACTTTATAGGTGATACATGACCCAATGAAAGGGCATGGTATCAACATATGAACCACTTTATGGGTGATACGTAGTCTAATGAATGGGCATTACATGGCCCTATTATAGGGCACAACATGGCCTTGGCCCAATAGTAAAAATGTGGTCAAATGGATTGGTGCCAATGGGGTTTGAACTTGTGCCAATGAGATTTTAATCTGGGAATGATAAGGCAATAGCTTAACCAACCAGCCACAATTGGAGCATGTGATAAGGGAACATAAAGAAATATTTTAAAGTTTATTATTGTGGTGGAAAGAGGAGAGGGAAGAACCCGCAAAAATCGACGACTCCACCAAAATAGTAAATGACCTCCCTATGGCTTAATTCTCTATCCAACAAAATACATGCACGCCATATATATTTATTGGTTGGTTTGGCGTAACAACATGTCAATTATATTATACAATTTTTAATAAATCACACATTCAAAAACGAATATGTCTTCCGCACACGAGATTGGAGCACGCCATAATATATTGTTACATGGTTTGGTGAAGTGTTATTTTAATATCAGTTACAACAACAAAAAAATGGTTGGACCACGAAATGTCATGGTTTATAATTGGCATAGGTGTTATTATGTGGTTATAACATTATGTTTATAAAGTCGTAACAAATGTATGATAAACTATTTGGAATATGATATGATTATGAGCACTGGTTATATTATAAAGTATGTTGTAACGAATTTCCATGTATATCCAATGATTATCACATATCCAAAAAATCATTATATGTTATGTTAGACGCAGGGTGGGCTATAACGAATCCACCACATGTTTGTAAGTTGATTGGGGATGCCAAATTATGATTCAATAACATACCAAATATAATATATGGTTGTAACCAAAACATAAATGTACACTATTTTTTGTAATGTGCCAATGTTATATATACACAAAACTATTGACTTTATGTTATATATACACAAAACTATTGACTTTATGATTGAGAGCTTTTGGGATGAAGATGTTGTAGATTCGAGAATTTTAAGTATTTTTGGTGGTAAAGTTTGAAGTGCCGAGACCATTTAAGCTTGGTTTTGAGCCTAGATACAATATGTAAGGTGAAGTTTTGGGAGCTTGTTTTTGTAGTAACCAAGGAGGTTTTTGGTAGCATTTTTTAGGCCACTTCTTCATAGTAAGGAGCTTAGTTTTTTATGTATTTGAATGAATTTTATAATTGCAATTTTGGGAGAATAATAAATAGGTCACTCCCTTGGAGGTAGGACCTAGAGACATAGTCCACACTCAACGAACTCTGTTGTCAATTGGTTTGGTGTATATTTTCTTCTTCTCTCAATATTCTACATATCATTTTAAATTTAAGATTCATTTAAATTATTTCGTGCTTGATTTAAGTTGTTTCATGCTTCATTTAAATTATTTCACGCTTGAACAATTTAACAAGCCAAGTCACTTTAAAACATCCTAGATCAAGTTTATATCACTTTGTCACCCTTTCATCCATACCATCTCCTCCTTTACGTTTTTCCGCATATTTCTTAGGCTCCTTTTTTTCCATTGACTTGGAATTGGATTCTACTTTTGAAGTTTGCAGAGCTTATTTATATCCTAGACTAGCTTTAATATATAACGATCTTTGAGAAATGAGGAGATCATCCAATTCTTTTGAACCCTTAACAAACCTGAGGTGTAAATCCTTCTTGGACTCGATCTTCAAGAGATATGTTCTCATAGATATGACTTTTGCCTCCAACTCTTGGCAATTCTTCTCCCATTCAACTGCCCGTTCATAAGAAGATCATATTTTCTCCTAGATTATTCAAGTTGAGTTTTCATAGAAATTATCTCTCCATCTTGTGCATCTAAACTAGCCTTTCCTTTCCTTTTCGACAATTCTAGCTTCAGGACTTCATTTTCATCCTCTAATATATCATGACTTTTCTGTTTGTCCCTTAATCGTAGAATGTCCTTAAGCTTGAGATTTTCTTCTATCCTTACCTTTTGAAGGTTATAATATTCATTTTCATAATTATACATACCTTCTATAGCTCTTAGAAGTTTCTCTTTCAAGAGATTTTTCTTCTTCTTGGTCTTCTTCAACTGCTCCATTGCACTGACTAGTTTTTCTTCAATTTCCACAACTCCTTATTTAAAGTCAAATTTATCTTCAAACTTAATCTCAGATTCAAATGCCATGAGTGTGCATTACTCTTGTTACCCCTTATAGGATTCTTCATTTCTTGCCTCAAATGACTCATTGCCTTCATTAGAGTAAAAACTCCCTTTTTTTGAGTCATCTTCCTTTGATATTTATGAGCATTGTCTTGGATCTTCTATTCATTCTCCTTCTCTTGCTTATCAACTTTATATGGACATTCGAAAGAAAAATTTACTACTCTACCACATTCAAAACACTTAAATGTAGCTTACCTTTGTATTTTCTCGAGCCCCTTTTGAGTTTTAATACAAACTGATCCATCTCCTCATTTGAGTCATAGCTAGAGAAATCTTGGTGTATTTTGTGCTCTTTGGATTTCTTTGAGGATTTAAACACTGGTTCCTTTGGATCCAAATTATCTCCTCCAATTATCATCTCAAAAGTAGTGTGATGGGGCCAGCCCACGTGGTCACCACTTGCCTCCGCTTAGGTGGTCTTATGCTATTGGACTGGTTCGTATGTTATGGTAATTGTAAAGTGATTTTGGATTATTTAATCAATCAACTTGCTGTACCTTATGTTGGTTCTCCTCTGGACACCTGTCCTCCTTGATCTTATCAAACCCTACTTCGCCTTTTGGTCACCTGGTTTGCGCCTCTTTGCTCATTCTTGCTTTCGGTGTTTGGTAGCAAAGGTCTCTGTGCGGTTTTTGGCTCTGTCTCTGAGTTGCTTTGGTCTGTAATGGAACCTATTTGGTTCTTCGCCGGTTCTGTGGTGCTATGAAGTCGTTCAGCTACGCCTTGTCACCACTGTGTGGGTCTATTCGACTTCTGGTTCTATTGGTAAGCTGGTGAGGTTACACTGTGCGGTCTTTTCGTTTTCGTGCCCGTAGAACTGTCTCTGTTTTGTTTTATGGTTACTGTTGGTCTGGTTCTCCTGAAAAATTTGTGATTGATGGCTATGGTAAAATGTGGCTCCGTTCGCCCAGTTCGTTGGTAGCACAGCTCAATGGAAACTCCAGCTTCCTTCTTCTCCGGCGCTCGCTCTCTGGACCAGGTACGCCGTCGTTCTCTGCTATATTCTCTTCTCCTCCATTTGCACCGTGGCTAATGACTTGCAGCCACTCTGTGGACAGGGGTCTCTGTTTTTTGGGTTCTACCGTCTTGTTACTCCGGCTTTGCTATCAGGTAAGATCGTTTTCCTTTTTGCACATTCATAGTTTACTTGTTGCAATCTTGTGGTGCCAATCTCCCGTGCAAGGGTTTGGTGGGAAGGAAACCCTAACCTCCTGCCTTTTCTCTGTTGTGTACAGGTGCGACCCATTCCCGTAACTGCACAGTGGCTTCCGCCGTTTTCCTCCGAGTAGTCTTATTCTCGCTTTGCTTCTTTGTAGTGGTTCTAGGTCCTGGCCTTGATAGTAGTCGTTTGTTGTATGACTTATCTGTCTTTTTATTGGGTCTGGACTCTCTGGGTTTGGCAAACCCTTGGCCGCAACATAGAAGGGTTTATGGGTCGGTTGTAACCCTGTTTGGTTACACCCCGTTGCACAGTCCTTGTAATTTTTTTAAGCAGAAAATACAATGTAATATTTAAATGATAGTTAGACTTGTTCGCTGGAAATTCTATTGCTTACTCAGTTGTGTAGTTGTCTGGTTCAACCCTTTGAGGGTGCTGGTTCCTTCCGCCGTTTGCTCACTTCTTTACCTGCCAGTTCATAGCTGTTTGGACACTGTAAACACTATTGCTATAAAAGAACGAAATAGTTACACAGCACTGTATATACAGGTTTTGATAACTAAGGACATTTATAAATAAACAGTTTGTCTGCTTGTGCACAGAACAAGATGAAGTAAAAATGTGTATTCTATTACTCTCCTGTAAATGCTCCATTTTTTTGTGAACCCCCCTGGGTTATCTCATTTGTCTCTTTATACAAAGCTTTTGTTTAGGCAGTTAGTTAACTGCTGGCAGTTATGCAATTACAGTTTGGTTTACAGTTAACATAGTCATGCTTTTCTTGGCTTCTAATTAGTTTACGTTGCCTGCCTTTTTATCATAGGCTTTCGTTGTCAAGCACCTACTGACCCTATCCTACTATCATCATCTTTAACTAGAATCTATTACAATATTTGAATTTAACGAACAGAAATTTAAAAATAACAGAAAGTTGATAGTGTAATTGACCATGAAAGAAAATAAAACAAAAACATAAAAGTTTGACAGACTTGCTGTCCGTTCAGATGGCTGTGTCTCACTCGCAATCTTCTTCTGAAATTTTGTTCGCCTCCTCTCGGTCTTCTCCCTGTCGACTAGATGCTCTTGCATCAGGCTGCCAGGGTAAAAGAGAGATCTCATGGCTCCGTTCCATGAGTTCCTCCACCGAGTAGCCCGCCTTCCGAATCTGTGTCTCGTCGAGCCAGGAGCTGTCCTCCATTGGACGGTCCTTCCACTTGACGAGATAACGCAGATACTCCTTCCCGCGCATCTTCTTGGCTACCTGTGTGTTGATGATTCCTTCGATTTCATGGGTCTTGACTGACGGTAACTGTTTCTTCCAAAGACTGCTCTCGAACTGGGTGTCCCGTTATGGCTGTACCATTCCACCATCTTCCACCAGGGCATGATATGGGAACAGGTCTGCTACATTGAATATAGGTGATATACCTATATCAGGTGGCAACTGAATTTCATATGCATTCGCTGAAAATTTGCGCAGAATTTTGCATGGGCCAATTTTCTTGAATTTTAGTTTGTTATACGTACCCTTAGGAAACCATTCCCGGCGCAAATGCGCAAGGACTTCGTCCCCAATCTCAAAATTTACCTCTCACCGCTTTATGTCTGCATGCTGCTTATATTTCTGCGTGCTGTCTTGTAATCTTGACTTAACTTTTTCATGCAGTTCGCTCATTGCTTCGGCAAAATCTTCTCCGTCTACACTTCTCCTTTCTAGCTGTCCCAAATCTCGTAATTCATGTACTCCTCACGGATGCATACCATACAAGATTTGAAATGGGCTAAGACCGGTGCTCCGATTAGGCGAATCGTTATAAGCGAATTCGGCCTGGGCAAGAGCTCGATCCCACAATCGCGAGTTTTCTCCTGTCAAGCTTCGCAACAAGTTGCCCAAACTCCTATTCACTACCTCTGTCTGTCCATCAGTCTGCGGGTGAGACGCAGAACTGAAATTTAACTGTGTGCCCAGCTTTTTCCACAGGGTGCGCCAAAAATGCCCTGTAAATTTCACATCCCTGTCTGAAACTATAGTTTTAGGTAAGCCATGTAATCGAACTACTTCTGTGAAGAAGAGATGTGCCACGTTTGTGGCATCGCTAGTCTTCCGGCACGGAATGAAATGAGCCATCTTTGAAAACCTATCCACCACCACCATCACTGAATCATATCCCCGCTGCATTCTAGGCAATCCCAGGACAAAGTCAATGCTGACTGAATCCCACGGCCTGCCCTGAACTGGTAGGGGCGTGTATAATCCAGTATTCTGGCTGTGCCCTTTCGCCAGTTGGCAGATTTTACACCTGGTTACATACCTCTGTACGTCCCGACTCATTTTCGGCCAGAAATAAAAATGTCCTAGCTGTTCCAACGTTTTGTCAGCGCCAAAATGTCCTGCTAAACCGCCACTGTGTTTCTCTTTTACTAAATTTTCCCTCATCGAACAATCCGGAATACATAGTTGTCCACCTCGAAATAATAATCCCTCCTGTAAATTAAAATCTAGCCATGGGCTTGTATTCCTTAAGACATGATTTTGGCATGCCTCAAAGGCTTCCTTGAAATCCGTGTCCATCTGGTACAAATCCTTCAAATACTCAAATCCCATCACCTGTATGCCACTTTCTTGTAAGAGCAAGGCTCTTCTGCTTAAAGCATCCGCCACTTTGTTGGCTTGTCCACTTATGTGCTTCAACACGAAAGTAAAACTTTGCAAGTACTCCACCCACTTGGCGTGCTTATGGTTCAGTTTGTGCTGCTGTGTTATGTACTGTAACACAGAATTATCAGAGAACAAAATGAACTCATTACCTAGTAAGTAGTGCCTCCAATGCTTCAAGGCTTGAACCATTGCATAGAATTCTTTGTCGTATGACGAATACTTCTGCCGAATTTCATTTAGTTTCTCACTAAAGAACGCCACTGGTTTGTCCTCTTGAATGAGTACAACGCCAATAGCTGTCCCGCTTGCATCACACCGAACTTGAAAAGGTTTGCTAAAATCGGGCAGCCTCAAGATTGGCCTCTCCGTTATTTTCCGCTTCAGAAGTTGGAAACTGTCTTCTGCCGCCTTAGTTCAGCAAAAAGGTTGGCTGGCCTTTTTGATGGTCTCTAGCATTGGCGTGCAGATTTCACTAAAATTATTAATGAACTTTCTATAAAAACTTGCTAAACCGTGAAAGCTACGTACCTCGAATAAATTCTTTGGTGACAGCCAACTTATGATCGCTGTAATCTTCTCTGGGTCCATTTTCAACTCATTCTCTGCCACTACAAATCCCAGATAAATTAACTCCTTCTGCAAGAAAGTGCATTTCGTCAAATTTAACAGCAGTTTGTTCTGCTGCAGCTTCTTGAATACTCTTCGAATATGTTGAAGGTGCTCTCTTTTTGTCCTGCTAAAAAATAAAATATCGTCGAGATAGACTATCATGAATTTTCCAATAAATTCCTTTAACATTTCGTTCATCAGTCTCATAAAAGTACTTGGAGCGTTACTCAACCCAAATGGCATAACCAGCCATTCGTACAGTCCTTCGTTGGTCTTGAAGGCTGTCTTTCATTCGTCTCCTTCTCTAATTCTGATCTGATGATACCCACTTTTCAGATCTATTTTTGTAAAATATGCTGCCCCACTAAGACAATCCATCATGTCATCCATCCTAGGCAAGGGAAACCTGTATCGAATGGTAATCTTGTTTATAGCCCGCGAATCTGTGCACATTCGCCATTCTCCACCTTTCTTGGGTGCAAGGACTGTAGGTACTGCACAGGGGCTTAAACTTTCTCTGATCAGTCCCTTATCTAACAACTCCTGCACTTGTTTGTGTACTTCGTCATTGTCCTTTGGACTCATTCTGTACGCTGCCTTGTTTGGTAAGCTTGCTCCTAGTATAAAATCAATGTGGTGGCTGATGCTCCTTTTGGGAGGCAACTTATCAGGTAGCTCATCAGCCGCAACGTCTTGAAATTCTTCTATCAGCTTTTGTACTTCTTTGGGAAATTCTGATTTCTCTAAGTTCAGTAATACTAGCTTCATCCTCCTCACAACTGCAAAATTAATTTCATTTTCCTCAACCTGCTTTATAAACTGTTTTCCTCCCATCAATAGCGCCTTTGTTCCGCTTGATTCTGCTGAATCTTCCTCTTTGATGGGTACAAGTGTGTGTTTGACCCCATCCTTCGTAAACTTATAACAATTAGTTTTCCCATCGTGTGTCACCTTCCTGTCATACTGCCATGGCCTCCCGAGCAGTATGTGGCACACATCCATTGGCATAATATCGCAGACCATTGTATCGTGGTACTTGCCAATGCGAAACTCTACCTCGCATTGTTCGTCAACCAACAGCTGGTGGCCTTTTTGCAGCCACGACACCTTGTAAGGTGTGGGGTGCTTCAGCCGCTTCAACCCCAGTTTTTCCACCATCTCAGTGGCAACCAAGTTATCCATACTCCCGCTGTCTATTATCACCTTGCAGCATTTCCCATGCGATTTACAGACTGTCCGGAACAGTGACTTCCGCTGTGTTGGTTCAGCCACTTCCTTGGTTGGCTTTAACAGTACTTTATTCAAAATCAACGCTTCTCCTGTTTCTGCCATATCTTCCACTTCCCGTGGTTGTGCTTCAGCTTCTTCAGGCTGAATCATAAACGTTCCTCTCTGACCTGTCTGCTCAACTTCTGGACATTCAAAGGATCGATGCCCCCATTTTTTACACCTGTAGCACTGGAAACTAGTCCCTCTTCCGCGGCCATTCCCTCGTCCTTGCTGATATGACCGACCTCCTCTGGTGCTGTCTCCTTGTCTGTTGTCCCTGAAGTTTTTGAGCTGCTGCCTTCTTCGCTGTTCGCAGCACTCTTTCCTCTTCCGTAGGACTGTCCCCGTCCTCTGCCATTTCCTCTCCCTCTTCTGCTGTTCTGTTTTCTGTTAATTTTTTCCTCAGCCTTTACAGCACTCTGAAAGGCTTCTTCAATATTTTGGGGAGAAAGAATGCTAATTTCATCCAGGATTTCCATCCTCAAGCCATTGACATACCTCGCTGTTTTTTCTGGAGTTTCATCCATATAACCAGCACGTAGATTTACCCGGTAGAACTCTTCCGTATACTCTTTGACAGTCATACCCTTCTGTCTCAAATTCTGTACTCGCCGACATAGTTCAACCTAGTAATCTTTTGGCAGAAATCTGCCCTTCAATTTTGCTACCATCCTTGACCATTTTCGTATGGGTAATTTGTTCAGTCTTTTTATGTCTGCTTGGACATTATCCCACCACAAGAGGGCATGTCCCTTCAACTTAGTAGCAGCAAACTTGACTCTCTTATCCTCCTTAACTTCCTCATTTTCAAAATATTTATCTAGTTCACTTATCCAATCTAATAGGATATCAGCAGACAGACTGCCATCGTAATTTGAAATCTCTGTCTTGGGTTTGCTGCTGGCCAATAAAATTGAACGCAGCAGTCTCAATTCTAGAGCTTCTTCATCAGACTCATCTGTAGCAGCTACCGCTTCTTCCTCACTATCATCTCCCAGTTCCGGGTCTCTTTGTCTACCCGCTTCCACTGCTTCCAAGTGAGCTGTAAGAACTCTAATCTGTTCCCTTAATCCTTCATCTGCTCCTCTACGTGCACCTCTTCCACGTCCTCGTCTTGGCGCTTGCCCTTCTGCCATCTTCCTCTATATATATAAAAAAAAACTGCTCTGATACCAATTGATGGGGCCAGCCCACGTGGTCACCACTTGCCTCTGCTTAGGTGGTCTTATGCTATTGGACTGGTTCGTAGGTTATGGTAATTGTAAAGTGATTTTGGATTATTTAATCAATCAACTTGCTGTACCTTATGTTGGTTCTCCTCTGGACACCTGTCCTCCTCGATCTTATCAAACCCTACTTCGCCTTTTGGTCACCCGGTTCGCGCCTCTTTGCTCATTCTTGCTTTCAGTGTTTGGTAGCAAAGGTCTCTGTGCAGTTTTTGGCTCTGTCTCTGAGTTGCTTTGGTCTGTAATGGAACCTCTTTGGTTCTCCGCCAGTTCTGTGGTGCTATGAAGTCATTCAGCTACGCCTTGTCACCACTGTGTGGGTCTATTCAACTTCTGGTTCTATTGGTAAGCTAGTGAGGTTACACTGTGCGGTCTTTTCATTTTCGTGCCCGTAGAACTGTCTCTGTTTTGTTTTATGGTTACTGTTGGTCTGGTTCTCCTGAAAAATTTGTGATTGATAGCGATGGTAAAATGTGGCTCCATTCGCCCAGTTCGTTGGTAGCACAGCTCAATGGAAACTCCAGCTTCCTTCTTCTCCAGCGCTCGCTCTCTGGACCAGGTATGTCGTCGTTCTCTGCTATATTCTCTTCTCCTCCGTTTGCACCGTGGCTAATGACTTGCAGCCACTCTGTGGACAGGGGTCTCTGTTTTCTGGGTTCTACCATCTTGTTACTCCGGCTTCGCTATCAGGTAAGCTCGTTTTCCTTTTTGCACATTCATAGTTTACTTGTTGCAATCTTGTGGTGCCAATCTCCCGTGCGAGGGTTTGGTGGGAAGGAAACCCTAACCTCCTACCTTTTCTCTGTTGTATACAGGTGCGACCAGTTCCCGTAACTGCACAGTGGCTTCCGTCGTTTTCCTCCGGGTAGTCTTATTCTCGCTTTGCTTCTTTGTAGTGGTTCTAGGTCCTGGCCTTGATAGCAGTCGTTTGTTGTACGACTTATCAGTCTTTTTATTGGGTCTGGACTCTCTGGGTTTGGCAAACCCTTGGCCGCAACATAGAAGGGTTTATGGGTCGGTTGTAACCCTGTTTGGTTACACCCCGTTGCACAGTCCTTGTAATTTTTTTAAGCAGAAAATACAATGTAATATTTAAATGATAGTTAGACTTGTTCGCTGGAAATTCTGTTGCTTACCCGGTTGTGTAGTTGTCTGGTTCAACCCTTTGAGGGTGCTGGTTCCTTCCGCCGTTTGCTCACTTCTTTACCTGCCAGTTCATAGCTGTTTGGACACTGTAAACACTATTGCTATAAAAGAAAAAAATAGTTACACAGCACTGTATATACAGGTTTTTATAACTGAGGACATTTATAAATAAACAGTTTGTCTGCTTGTGCACAGAACAAGATGAAGTAAAAATGTGTATTCTATTACTCTCATGTAAATGCTCCGTTTTTTGTGAACCCCCCTGGGTTATCTCATTTGTCTCTTTATACAAAGCTTTTGTTTAGGCAGTTAGTTAACTGCTGGCAGTTATGCAAGTACAGTTTGGTTTACAGTTAACATAGTCATGCTTTTCTTGGCTTCTAATTAGTTTACGTTGCCTGCCTTTTTATCATAGGGTTTCGTTGTCAAGCACCTACTGACCCTATCCTACTATCATCATCTTTAACTAGAATCTATTACAATATTTGAATTTAACGAACAGAAATTTAAAAATAACAGAAAGTTGATAGTGTAGTTGACCATGAAAGAAAATAAAACAAAAACATAAAAGTTTGACAGACTTGATGTCCGTTCAGATAACTGTGTCTCACTCGCAATCTTCTTCTGAAATTTTGTTCGCCCCCTCTCGGTCTTCTCCCTATCGACCAGAAGCTCCTCCATCAAGTGAGAGTTCCTGACAATGATTTATAGTTAGAGGCTTCAATTTTTTCATCTCCTCTATGGAAGAGATCTTGGCACAAAGCCAACCATAGGTGATATTAAAACCATTTGGACAAAGTACCCTTAGGTAATTTCTCGAAAAAGAACATGGAACAGATAGCTGACTTAATCAACTCTAAGGAAGTATTCAACAATGGTTTCTTCTTCATTCATTCTAAGAATTTCAAATTTCATTCTATAGGTTTGGAGTTTAGCTTGCTTTACCTTTTCATATCCTTCATAGATATTCTTGAGATTCTCCGAATACTCATTGGATGATTTGCAATGAATTACCTTTATGAACTCATGTTGGTTAAGACTAGCTACAATTGCATTTTTTTCCTTTGCATTATTGTTGTATGCTCTCATTTCATTAGGATATAGAGGAGGAGTTGTTGGAATTGTGTATCCAAATTCTACTGCAACACATACATCCACTCCAAGAGACATGATGTATTATTCCTTTCTAGCTCTTAAGAATACATAATTAACTCCATCAAATACTAATACTATGCTTGTGTATATATCTCGATTTTCCCAATTTGCCATGATTCCATACAGATTTACATTAAAATGATTAAATATTCAGGAAGGCACCCACTCAAATACCAATTATTAGGAATCAAGAATTACTGAGAGTAGGGTGAATAATTAATTCTAATTTTTTCTTCATTAAATAAACATCACAAAATCACACAATAACATTCATTAACAATTTTACACAGTGATTTTAACATGGAAACCCTTCTAGGAGAAAAACCACCAAAGGTTGTTTTTATTATGATGTAAATTCAAAGCACCCAATTTATTTACATCAATTATTTTATGAGAACCCACTCAAATGATGCTCCAACTCTCTCAAATTAGAAAGAATCAACTTGCTTAGATGAACCAATCTTAGACGTGCACATGCACGAACTTGCTACTACAAGTTATTATATCTACTCTTTGATGGATTTTCAAAATGAGACCTCCTTAAGTGTTCTTTGATTTAATTTATAATTTGTTATCACTTCTTATATGAATGCACTTCATCTTCTACAACTCACATGTGACTTATTAGGCACTTCGCAAGAACATGCATAGATGAAATCTACATCCTTGTTCGTCCACTACTCACTTACTATCAGAGTTTTCTACTCTCAATTTGCATTCAATCCTCACTCTGTGCTCACTCTGGTTTTTCTACACGCATGCTTCAATTCTTTACTACTCTTCCTTTCACTCCCATTTCATACTACATGAGAACAAGTACTTCTGTTAATTTTTCTTTGGCTCAAGGATTTTTTTTCAATTCATTTCAGCTACGGTAAGTTGTAAATATCTTGTGATGTTTTTTCCTTCAACTTGGAATTTTAAGTAGCTATATATTTAATTCCACCAACCATTCTTTTCATTTAAATCTTCTTAATATTTAGTTTCAATTTCACCAACTAGCATAATAAATCTCATGCTAGAATTCCTATCAAAGGTTGTCCATCACTTCTCATTACCAAATCAGATCTCCTAGTTTGAGCCTTTCTTCATTGTCTAACTATGCAAAGACCTCTTTTATTTCGTAACTGGTATGGCAACCAATTCTTGATGGTACAAGATACTAAAAGGTTGAGCTCCTTCTTCCATAAGACTGCGATTGTGACCAAGGACTTATCCCAAAATGTGATTATGCTCCTATTCAAGATTGGGCCTTATTTGATGCTACACTCAAGAAAACCAACCCAAAGACTCAAGTTTCAAACAAATTAGGTTTTGGGCATATTCAATTTTGGGCCTTATTTGATTCTACACTCGAGAAAACTAACCTAAAGACTCAAATTTCAAACAAATTAGGTTTATGATAACTCTATAACATAGATAATCTTCCAAAAATGGAACCTAATATCATAGTTCTCGATCTTGTGCCAAATCATTAACTAAAAACACTTCTTTCATCAGGATGACATGATATTTCCACATAGAGTCCTTTGAATGGTGCCATGCGTCACATCGATTTGTCCCACTTGGCCGTCCAAAAACTCCAAAATTTACTAACATGTGTCACTTGCACATGATGCCACATCATCACTTTAACATAGTTAGTGCCACCTCACTAATCATGTCATTCTGCCATGTTATCACTCTGTAAAAATAGGAAGAATGTAGGGTTTGGCTCTTTCCTCATGGTTGCAGTACACTTGAAAGTCCCAAACACTTGAGCTCCAAAACCACGGACTGGACTGAACAAATGAAATATTCTGAATAGGTGTGGGGTTCAACCCGTTTTTCTACGCACTTTTTATTTTCCATAAAAGGAGCCTAAGGGTGCAAATGTTAAGTTGGGTTACAATTTTGTGAGAATTGGTAGTGGAAAATTCATCATCGTGCTTTTTTCGGCCGAACTATTATATTTTTTTGTTGAATTAGGCCTTTTTTTCGGTCGATGTATTTTTTTCAGTTGAAAAATTGAACAAAATGCTTGACCAAAAATTTGAACGTTAAAGTTAATGAAAAACTGCAACGGATTGTTGGTCAGTGGGGCAAAAATTTGGCAAGTTAGTTTTTCGGCCAAAATATTTTTTTGGCTAATCTTTTTTCATCCAAAAAAGTTTTTTGGTGGAATCAGTTTTTCAACCAAACAAGTTTTTTGGCTGAGCATTTAGTTCAGTTGAAAAAACTATTTATATATTTCTGGGACATGAGCCTGTAGCAAAGATTTGGTATGTTTTTTTCTATTGAACGTTGTTTGCACATTGTGTTGAACGTTGTTTGTGGACTGTGAACGACTCAATATGTTCAGGTTGATGTTTAGTAGGTCTCGTTGATGTATAATTTTGTTTGTAAATTGGGTATTTTTTGGTTTTGCAAGTCGCCTTGGTTGGAGAAGCTCGACAGCGGAGGATATTGACGTTGGAGGAGTTTCGCTCTCGATGATTTCGACAATGAGGAGTTTGACACTGGTTGGAGGTAGGAATTATGTCTAATAATCCAATTTTGGTTGTTGAGTTATATTTTTGAATTATTGTGCACTTAAGTTACAGTTCAAATTAGAATACGATATAATATATACATCCATATATATGAAATAATACTTTTTACTCAATTTTTCTTGTATCCATGGCCATGTTTCCTTGTCTATTGTCTATAACACATTAAGGTTAAGGAGTGGAAAATTACATAGATCGTAGAAATGAATATATCTATTCCTTTGGGATGTGACTATTTATCCTTCATGGAAAGGGAAATTTCTATGTTGGGAGAAATTTTCCCATTGATATATAACCTTTTTGCTCAGTGAAAAGTAAATCGACAAAATATCATCCATGACCTCTCTTATAATTCTTATTGGCACTATGGCTTGCGATCTAACACTCGAGCTGAACTTTTTACTCTTTGGGGGGTTCTCCATTGTGCCCTTTGGCTTGTTATTTGGTCTCTCGATCTCTTTGGCGATTCTAAATCTGTTATTTATTGACCTAACTACATGGTTCCTTAACTTCTCTAGCTCTTGAGACTTGGAAACTTCGTATCAAAGATATGTTAGTTGAATTTCTTCATATTACCATCTTGCACATCTATCGAATTCAAAATAGTGAAGCAGATTTCCTAGCTAAATCGAATTGCTTCTCTGTCCCAAATCAAATTATCTTCCAAGAGTTCTTCTCTACCTCTGTGACATGGGAAGGCTTCATCCTTATATAACATGGCCCTTTTTTCTGCATGGGTCCCCTATCTTCCTCTGTCGCTCTCTTTCTCTGGAGCGACTTTTGTAATTTTTTGGTTGTTTTTTCCTTTTGACAGACTTATTTTTAGTTGTGGTCAATCTTGATTTGAATCTTCTGTTAGTAGGAAATTGTGTTCTTTTATCTTTAGACTCATGATGTTTGGTCTGACTAGATTTATCTTCACTGTCGTGATTAAGAATTATTCTCTCGGATATTTGTCATTTCTCATTATTAATAACAACCGATTTTTTTGTTTGTGAAGAAAAACTTTGGCATAATGTATAGATTTCACAAGAGCTCTCACAAATGTACACTCAACATCCTAAGATTCTTCAACATTAGTCATCCAATTTACCTATTAGTGGTTGACACATCCCATTTATCAGAGGTTAATTGTTTCACTCATGTCAAGCATATCAATCATTCACTCTATTCATTGTCTCTCGCTTGGATTTCAGTAGACCCCAATGGCTTCCCCACAAGACCTTGATGGTCAGAATACCTCCCAACAAAATTTCAATATAGCTACTCAAAATTATCCTCACAAGACCTTTGCTCATATTATCTTTGGCTCAGGTTTCAAGTAACCATCACACACTTGGATGTATTTTTCATGTTATGGTAAAAGTGTGGAAGCCTCTGTACTCACACCATATTAACATATTTATCTTTTAGTTAGAGTCTCTATACATTCATTAATATGTTTGAGATAAAACTTGCAAGATAGACAATGTTTTTTCTAAATAAATTGGTTGTTTCCTCAACTGCAAATCACAACATCTTAATAGCACAAATTGGTCCCATCACCGTAAGGCCTCTAGGAGTTCTAGCTCACCCACACCTATAGATGCCACATTATCTACATGACAAGGGAACGATACCCACCCAGATAGTTGAGTTCTCCATCATCCGAGCAAGGGTGCGCAACATCATTAGACCAGTTAAATTTTAAACAATTATCATTAAATTAGCATGATATCAGAAATATTTTATAAGAAGCATTAGAACACTCACTGAAACACACACTCTGCTTTAGGTGCTGGGGAAACCACATAAGGACAGGAAAGATGATGAGATTATAAATAAAATAATGTATACAATCAATGAGACATAAACACTAATTTTATGTGGAAAACCCAAAAATAAAATCCACAAGTAAAGATCAACACGTTTTTTTATTAGTGGCACATAAACTTGAATTTGTGAGTCTAACTCTTAATTGTTTCACAATAAATTAAATCTTATTTATAAAATAATTATTTCTTAGCTTACAGATTGCAAATGTAGGAATATAGAGAGAATAAACTCAAGAAAGGCAATGGAGTGAACAACTCTTCTCATCATTCAATAGAATTTAAATGCACTACATAGGATACAAGGAAAGAAACAACAATAAATAACTGGAGAAAGTCCCAACTAAAGCTCAACTAACTAAACTAAATAAAAAATGACTACGACACCTACTAGACATTGAGATTGATGCTCTCAACATTAGATCCAAGGAGAATCCTTCGATACATTCTAGGGGAGGTCTTTGTTACATTAGAGAAAAAACTTCATTATATTGAAGGAAAGGTTTCCATTGTCTAATAAAAAAATTATTTTATATATTTGGACTCACACACATAACAATCTCCCACTTGAAACCAAATATAAAAATATTATTTTATATACTTATACTCACATGTAAAAATTACCCACTAAATGCCAAACATATGCTTATGTGAATATAATTTCTCTTGAGTTGGTCCTAAAATTTCTCATCACCTTTGTATGAGATTAGTGAAAGTTCTACAAGGCTCTTTCTTGTTCCTTGGCAAGATCTTTGCTAACATGTCAACCAGATTTTCTTTTATGTGTATTTTTTTCAATTGTAATAGCCCACCATCCAACACTTGAAGTATCCAATGATATCTATCATCCATGTGCTTTGTCTTGTAGTGAAAGGTCAAGTTTTTGGCAAGTTAGATTGCACTTTAGCTACCACAGTTTATTACATATTTGTATTTCTACAAGCTCATTTCTTCCAAGAACCTCCTCATCTAAATCATTTCCTTGAATCCTTTAATAGTTGCAATATAATCAGCCTTTGTAGTATAAATAACCACCACCTTTTGTATTGTCAATACCCATAAAATTGTATCTCCTACAAATGTACAAATGTGACCTATTATGGACCTTCAAAATCCATGACACCTACCTTATCAACATATGTAAATCCTTCCAATAATGTATCAATACCTTGAAAGCACAATAAAAAATCAAGTAAACCTTTAATGTACCTTAAAATACATTTCACTGCATCCTAATGTTCCTTCCCTAGTTTCGCAATAAACCTACTTACAACTCCCACTGAATATGCAATGTTAAGGTGAGTAAATACCAATGCATACATTATGCCTCCTATAATTGAAGCATATGGAATATTGGGCATTTATTCTTATTCTTCAATGTTACAGGGACATTAATTAGCCACTAACTTGAAACGAGAGATGTGTGATGTACTTATAGGTTTTTCTTTAGTGATATCAAAATTTTCCAATACATTTTCAAAGTATTGCTTCTACGATAGCCATAATTTCTTTCTTTCTTTATCCATAGTTTCTTTCTTTCTATGTCACGTATAATTTTTATCCCCAAAATTTGGCTTATTGCTCCTAACTTCTTCATTGCAAAGTCATGGTTTAACTCTTCTTTGAATCTATTAATCATCAAATTATTTTTCCCAACAATCAACATGTCATCAACATATAATAAGATAATGAAATTATCATTTTATTCTCTTTTCATGTATATACAATGATATCCATTTAATATTTTAAAGCCGTGATCAAGCATAAAATATTCAAACATTTTATATCATTCACAGGGAGCTTATTTTAGCCCACATGAACTCTCCTTTAACCTGTAGACCAAATTTTATTTACACTTTTTAACAAAACCTTCTGCGTGTTCCATAAATATTTCTTGTTCCAAATATCCATGTAGGAATGCTCTCCTGACATTAGTTTCTCTAATTATAAATCTATAGTAGCTATGAGACCAAGTACTATGCATATCAGTTATATTTAACAACTTCAGAAAAAAATTATTTAAAGTAAATAGCTTGTTCTGGTCCAAATTTTTTCACCACTAGTATTGCTTTCAACCTTTGTTTAGTTCCCTTTCCTTCAAGTTTTATTTGATACAATCACTTATTCTTTAAGACCTTTCTCCCTTGTGGTCTTTCAACCAAATCCCATGTATTATTGTCATGTAGGGGTTTTACCTCCTCTTGTATAGTATTTTTCCACTTCCTACCATTTTCTCTTCACATGTAACCTACAAAGAAGTCGGTTCACGTTCACTAGAAAATAAAATATATTCCAAGGGAGAATACCTTTGTGGAGGTCTATGCGGCATGGTAGACATGCGAATTGATAAATTTTGTGGAAAATTTTCTCTTAATGGCTGATGATTTTGTTCTTCATGTTCTTCCTCATTTTCATTTTGGTGCTCATTATTTCCATGAATACATTCCTGTAGTGTTGGCTCATTTTCCATTCTTCCTTAACATATTTGTGTGTCTCTTTTTTCAACATATCTAAACAATTTTTCTTCAATAAAACTTACATCTGTACCTCTAATAATTCTCCTTTTTAGAGGATCCCACAATCAGTAACCTAACTCATTATATACATATCCTAAGAAAGAACATTATAATGAATTTTCATCTAACTTGGACCTTTGTTCTTTAGGAATATGCACACACGCTTCAAAACCAAAAGTTTTCAAGTGTGTAGCATAAATCCATACAGGTCCATACCTTTTCTAGCCATCAAGTAAAGTTGTGGGAGAGCAATTTATTAAGTAGCATGTTGTGCGAATAAACTTTGCCCAAAAAAATTAGGAAAACTATTTTATTATATTTATTTAAGTGATAAGACATAAGTGATGAGTGTTATTTAAGTGGTGGGATCACAAGCATGAAGTGACACAATTGGATATTTCAGTGATAAGCCATAATAACTCTCCAATTCACACTATTGCCTTATTCCCTCATCATATCCATGAATAACATCCAATATGTAGAAATATTGGTTGATTTTTTAATCCATGGAATTAGGAAAGCAAGCGAATGATCTTATGCATATGAAAACTATAGTTATTTTTTATCTTAATATTGAAGATAAATGAAGGCTTTATGGATGTTAGTGTACTTATTAGTATGATAAACAATCAACCCTTATTGCCTCATAAAAAATATTCAATTACTTATATGGAAGATGAAAACTGTAATGTTTTTTAATCTTAGTGTTGAAGATAAATATAGGATTTATGGATGTCAGTTTACATAGTGGCATGATCAACAATCAACCCTTATTGTCTCATAGAAAAACATTGAATGACTTATATAGAAGATGAAACCCCTTACAGATTAGTTTCTTATTGATTTAAATGTCGGTATAAACTTTTTGAATGTGGAAATGTTTGTAGCAAAATCATACATAACATGATGGAAAATATCCATTTATAGGTTAACCTTTGGTATAGTTCAAACTTGGTAAACATGAAAATATATATCTAATTTCAAGAATTGGTATTCTCATGATAAGTAAAATATTCATTGAATAGTGAAGGACTTTAATTAGGCATGCAAATACTAATAATTATTCTAGTCCTAGGGGTATGGAGAGTTATGGGAGTAACTATTAGAGGATTAGAGGTCCTTAATTGGGTTGAAAATCACATTAATTTTAGATAATGAAAAATATTTTTCTCAACATCGAAAATCAATGTAGTGTAGCATGTGTTTGAATGTTATTCTTGTGCATTCAAACATGCGAACATTTGTTAAGATAATTTGCCAATTGCATTGATTTGTAAACTTCCATTATTATTCTACTCGGGTAGTTCATCACAATAGATCCTGTAATATTTCATCATTCCATTACAATACACACACACACACACTCTCTCTCTCTCTTTCTCTCACTCTCTCACTCTCTCTCTCTCTCTCTCTCTCTCTCTCTCACACACACACACACACACACACACACACATTTATTTATTTATTTTTCATCATTCTTCCATAATATAAGGCATTTGCAAAAAAGAAATATATTATTTCTTTTATTGAAATTGTTTTTTATAGGGATCGGAAAACCATTAAACATGGTTGAAATGGACATTATGCATAGAAGTTCCTTTTTATCCCAATCCACGACAAGTCATGATTACTTATGTGCTATACAATATTGCGATGAACAAATTCCTCCAAAGGAAAAATAATGTACCTGGAAGGAAAACAGACAATGAAGCATATTATATTGCACTGATAAAAGGCTTAGGAACAACTAGGGAGTATGGATCTAATGGAATTGTAGTCTTCACCAATTCTGAACTTGTGTGCAACTAGATGAAAAGTGTGTACCAAGTAAAAAAGGAGAAGTTAAAACAACTACACGGAGAACAAAAAAATATTACTAGTCAATTTCAATCATTTAGCATAAGACATTATGCAAATGTTAATAGGATGTCCATGATCCATTGTATGGGGCAATGCCAATTCAAGGTTTGTGTGTGAAACATGAATTGGTGTCAATAATTTCTCCATTAAAATTTATTTATGGTCATTGTAAGATATCTTTGATATGTGTGTGTTTTTTAGTTATAAATGTGGTGTTTTTAATGACCATTTGTTCCTTTCAATACTATACTAAGGTTGCCTCCACTATGTAAGCACAACTTGGTGAACTTGACATGCTTTATAAAATTTTGTATTTAATTCTCAAAATGTGCACTTTAACATTTGCATTTTCAATATTGAGTATATTTGAAATGAATAATTTACAACAAATAATTTTGAAGATGCCCTTGAATAGTTACATTTATTTGTCTTATTAATTTTTTGAATTCTTGATCATTTTAAATAACAATTTTTTTTTTTTAAATGCATGAGGTAACTTGGGGTTTTTTAAAGCTCAGACACACACACACACACATATATATATATGTCGAGGGCTTGTATCATCACATGAGCAGTTACCACTTGATTCTTTGAGGCATAAATGGGTTAGAGCATCAATTGAATCGCATGCGTCGACTAGAGGGCCACTTTCTATGCATGCCAACAAGATTGGTCAAGGATCGAGGAGAGTATCATATGAATCAGGGGAGGGACATCATTCGTTACATCATGATCATGGTATATATATGTTTATATGAAAGTTCTTAAATGATATTTGTAGAATCATATTTACATACATATTGAATTCATTTTTTTTTCAATTTAGCTTTATTAATTTATAATAAATTCCATCTTTTCTAGGAGCATCTTCACTAGGTTGAAGAGAGTATCAGATCAATCAATGGAGGGCCATCATTCACATCATCATGGTATGATATATATATGTTTATGTTTAATTAATTAAATGATAAATGGGTAGAATCATATGTACATACACATATTGAATAGATTTTGTCAATTTAACTTTATTATTTTATTATAATTTCAAGTTTTTTAGACGCATCTCTCACTATGTTGTCATGTGAAGGTAGTCAACATTCTCATGATGGTCAAAAAGCACAATAAACTCATGCACTTGGGCGTGATGGTGCTCAACCATCTTCGGGCAACCATGAATCTCAATCGGATTATCATGAGCATCATCGTTTTGGTAAATTATTATATATAATATATATATATATATATATATATATATATATATATAATATATATATATATATATATATATATATATATTATATATATTATATATATATATATATATATATATAGAATATATATTTTAAAAGTATACATGTAAATGTCTATCTTGCATGTGTATAAATACATTCACATGCTTTAATAATTATGTAATTATATTGAAGGAGGGGGTGAAAATGTTGATCGAAGTCAACATAGGAGAAGCAGGGTAATTCAAGAAGAAGACCATATGCTAGCTACCACATATCCATTTGATATTCCTGATGAGCTTCCTTGGAAAACAAGCATCCAAAAATTTACATTACATATGTGCATAGCTCATTATTCAAAATTGAAGAAAGATCTTGTGAGTTTGGAGCTCCCTGTAGAGAGTCGACAAAGCTTAGAAATAGTTGTACAATCTCTATGTTCATTTCTTGATATTTACAGAAACCTTGGGCCAACAAATGATTTCTTTATAGATAGGATGAGGAGTAGAAAAGAAGCATTGATGGGTCCCAATAAGTTGGGCGAGGTAAATAGAAAGGCTACAAAAGAACATGCCAAATCTATGTTTAATTTGAAAGACGGATTGAAAAGAAAGATGATCAAGGTGAAATATTTCAAGCACCATGATATAGCCCACCATTTGTATGATAGATTCCTTGAAGTGTATGGAAGGTTGCCTTGGAACGATGAGGTTCCACATTATTTTGAAAAGAAAAATTATGCATAATTCTTTTTGGGTATGAGACCTAATTATGTGGACCTTCCATCCGAATTTCATGGTGCTAGGATATGCCAGACATATGAATTGCCTCCTCCTCCGCTGCATTTGGTACCTCAACCTCCACGTCTAGTAACTTTGCGGTCAAAGATGGATGCCACTTGTCATATTGGTCGAGAAGCAAGGGATGCTATTATAGAAAACATACAGACTACATTGACTGGAATTGATATCAGTCTAAATCAACAAAGAGTATGAGCTGGTGCATGTGCTAATTTTGTATATAAATCAGATAAGGGGATAGATAATATGAATATTGAAGAGGTTAAAGCTGTTGAAAATGCAACAAGATGATGGAGCTTAGTGAAAAGAAGTCGCCTTCACTAAGTGGACCCGCAGGCTATTTTTGGCGCAAAGTCTAGTTTTAGACTATGTCTATTTTTAGACATATGGATCATGGTATATGAGTTGCAGGATGCTATTTATGGATGATTGTGGTCATGTTGGTAAAAATAGATGGACCTCTATTTTTAGACATATGAGCAGAGTCTATTTTTAGACTGCCAGTCAAAAAATAGAACAGTCGAATATTATTAGCTCTTAATAATATTTGGACTATAAACATTATCTTATCCTCTTGCAGCACTTCAGTTCGAGTTACGGATGTGGCACATGCAACTGCCAGAAGGAAATACACTTTTCTTATGGGTTAGTTGAGCTATTGCATGAAGGACTTAGTTAGAACTCAAGTTATTGAGTTTGGTGGAGTTGATGGAGTTGTGTTCAGTTTGACTTAGTTGAACTAGTTGTATTTAGTCTAACTGACAAATACACTAGTGATGAGTGGTGTGAATTAATTATTAATTAATTCACTAATTATAAACTCATAAATCAACTAAAGAATACATCAGTTAACTCAGTGCATGGATAGTTCAGTGGAGACAAGTGTTAGAGGTGGGTGAAAGGGTGAGACTACTATCAGTTGTGATTATAGCTGTGCATGAGATTTGCACAATCATTGATTGAGATTGCCAATGAGGATTGCGCAACACAAGCCAAGGGAATTCGAACTTGGATTGCGCAGTAGAGGCAGGCAAACAATGGAGGAGATTTGAACCCGTGGCTT